>LBLO01000479.1:0-24203 GCA_004354395.1 Chondrostereum purpureum | reverse complement strand
CCTCATAAGCCGTCATCAGAAAAGACAAATTATGATTAGATACACCCAGACTGACGTGTCTAATCAGAAAGAGTCTGGCTGGTCAGGCCTGATGACTTGGGCTCGGCCGGCACAGGCATCCTCAGGCCTGATCAGTGGAACGCGGATGAGACGTGCCTGTCAGGCNTGATCAGAGTCAGGTTGCTGCGATCACAAAAGGCATTGCGGCACTACTGCCGTCTGTTGTTCTTCCTGTCGGACTTTCACCTACACGCAGGCTTACAGAACTTACTTGTTTGGTATTCAACTTTCTATTAATGAACATTAGCTACTAGACTTGTTATTAATGATTAGGCGGGACTTACCTCTGCGGACTTCGAAATTTAGTCTATTCTCTTATGGGATCTATTAGCTGCTTTTTATTGTCATTAGTAGGGTTCGAACTTGATACCTGCGGGACTTTGCTTACCTATCACACTGGGGTCTCGCGCGAGAAACCCACTTCGTTATTTTGTCATTTCTTGAGTTATGATTGTTGGGTTTCTATATACCATTTATTGACCACCAATCTTATCAGAGAGTTATCAGACCTTGTCAGCCATCGCAAACTGTTTAAGTATTCTTATCGTACATTAATACAAATTTGCTTTGTGGGGGCTGGACATCGAGACTTGAATTGATGAGAGTATTACAAAACAAATATGTATCTAAGATTTTTTGGTTCGCCTTGTATTACGACGCACTGCTGGAAGAGCCGACACAGCAGGAGCTGCTTCACCCGTGCCAGAGAGAGTATTGGCAGGAGCATCTGTATTCTTGGTGCGACTTGTTGTCCTCCTGCCTGGCCTCTCAATGACTTGTACTGGCTCTGGAGACAGACCTGCGGCAGGTACAGCAATAGCGGTATTAGTGAGAGCAGTAGTGATGGAAGCAGCAGCAGGGGCTGGAGTGGCAACAGGATTCACAGCAATGGGGGCGGAAAGGGAAGTAGCAACGGCTGGAGCAGCAGCAGCAGGAACCACAGTTGGAGGAGCCACAGTGGTAGGAATTGCAATCGGAGTAGCCGCAGCAAAAGGTGCAGCCGTCGGAGTAGTGGCAGCGGCAGGTACAGCCATCAGAGGAGCGGCAGGGGGAGGTACATCTGTGGATCGTGCTGGATTGTCTATAACATTAGCAGGCTCCTCCTCCTTATCAGTGTCTTCATCGTCATCCAGGTTTCCAATTGCCTCCAACATCTCAGCTAAATCCTCTTCCTCCGTATCCATCGGTGTCTTGCCAGACATTCCAGCGATACCTTCCATAACAATCCCATTCCAGAGCTTGAAAATCGANCTTGATANTTTGGCTTCTCTCTGTCAACGATGAGAAGCTTCTTGAGTTGGCGATAAACTTCCCGGTATTTGATCTTTGTAACCGAGCCGTTCTGAGTAAACGTAACATCTGGGGATAGTACATATTGAACCTACTTAATAGTGAGTATAGAACCTTAAGATTTAACATCTAACTTACCGCAACACAGGTAAATGCAATCGAGCCCGCCGTTACCTGCTTAACCCCCCACAGGTCTCCAAGAGTGTTGGCAACCTTGACGGATTTACAAGATAGTGCCGATTTACCCCATAGAAGTCCACGCAAGACCTTGGTTAAAGTCAGTGTTAGAAACCTGGAAGAAAATAACAGACAGACTTTTGGAAGCGCCTCGTTCTTGAGCATATCCTTTGGCTTCCCTGAGAGATTTTTGTAAAATACTGGCGGGAAAAAGGCATATGTATCAGGTTTTGCAAGAGAGCGAAGAAACCGTTCGAAGAACTCAGAGGTTCCTCGGAAACCAGCTGCATCCTTGGAAAGGCTCCCTGGGGGAAAGTCGTAGCTGGTAAAGCTAAGAGGTATGAACATCCGCACGTTAGCAATTGCAGTGGATCGTTCCTGGCTCATTTGATTTCTGTACTAGAAAAGCACAACAACAGTCAGTTAATAAACTAATGATACTAATTAATGAGCTTACCGCCGTCGCAAAATCAGGGCACTTCTGCATAACAGAATGAAATGCGGGGGGAAGGTTTGTATAGATCTCTGCGATGGTCCCTTTCAAGTATGCATCCTCGGATCCCCAACGCTCTGGAGCAGTTGGATCGGTGTCGACCAATTCCGTAGAGAATGCAGATAGCTCAACCCAGTTTTCGACCATCAGGCAATGTTTCTTTCCGTTTATCCGGGCAGCGTCAAGCTCATGCTCTGACAAGACAAATGCTGCAGCAGCCTTGGGTTTGCGTCGCCTTCCGGAAGGAGCAGACCCCGAAATCTGTGCTTTCAAAGCCGCATTTTCACGCATAGTCTGTTGCAGATCTTGGGTTGTCTTTCCGAGTGTCGTTTGGGCAGCTTTCAGAGCCTGATACGAAAAAGAAAGTCATAAGTCAATGTCTTTATAAGATTAGCGAGTGTAGCTACCTCCAATACATGGGCTGGTGCAGATTCTGAGAGAGGAAGTCCTGTCGAGACACTTGGCAAAGTACCAGGGTGACCATCGTCGTCTGAAGAGCTAGAATCTTCGTGAAGCACTGGCATATTGTAGAAATAGGCAACACAGAAAGCAGTGTGAAGGTGAGGGAAAGAACATGAGAACTCAGCTTTTTATCAGAGAGAAACTTGAAGACCCTGACGGGCCCCTGACAGCGGAAATGAATGTATTCTTGGTATAATTATGACAATGGATATCTCGGGGTAGGCCTCATGGTAAGGAAACAATGTGTCTCAAGAATAAAGCTGTAGAAATGTGCAGGACGACAAGCAAAAGTAAGAAGGGGGCAATCCTACTCGTTTCCAAAGTACATGTGACAAAAACAAGGTAGAGGGGATGGCTATGGAATACGTAACAAAATATATGGTTTAGGTGGATAGTAATTCATCTCAAGAGTCCCAGAACCATCTCAATACACCCCAGGGTCGTAAGAATGAATTGACACGTGCAGAATGATTCCAAGAAACATGCATTAACTACGCTGCAGTAAGGGTCTTTACAAATTCGCTAGACTTGCATCCGTCCATCCTGGAAATGTCTGCTTCATCCGCAGAAACATGTCTGTGTCTAGAACATCAACAACGATAAATGAATTTGAGACGTCGCCGTCACCCCAACTAGGAACAACGACTGCTCCACGAAGTATAGTGGTCGCGAGAATGAATTCGGAGGGCCTGTTATGGAGAGGGATAAGGCGAAGGAGGCCCAGTTCCTTATCCTTCCGTGATCGCAAATGTGCACTGACAGTGGTGAATGGACGCACGAGAGCAATTGGATAAGTTTCCTCCTCATATGTGATCGTAAAGAAGTAGATGAGTTGTGCAAAGAATGGCACTGGATTCGCATTAACAAGGACATAGTCATATCTGGGCAGCCCAAAGAATGACGGATTGCATCGTAGATGATCGTGCGTAATGCGCCAGTCGATGACTGATTCATAATGAACCTTGAGGTATTGGTAGGGTGTTATCTGAAACAAGAGGCCGTTCAGGGATGATCACAAAGTTAGTCTTGTAACGTACGGTATGAGACTTGTCCAATTTGACCCACTGTGACAGACGGCCAGGGAAGTACGCAGGGAGTGACTTGGATAAAAAATTAGCCAGTTGAATTCGGAAACGATGGAACCGAGGATCAGAAGAGTGCTCTGTTTCAAGGTCTTCACAGCTGATACTATGTAGTTTCGACCCGATAGCAATGCGAGCACTACTAGTTTCGCTGTCGTCATCGCTGGGTTCGACATCCTCATCCGGAATCTGGCTTTCCCGCCAGATACGGATGTCTTCCTTGATGTCTTCTTTGACGAGGTTCCAATGGTCAATTGTTGTAATCTATGAAATAAACTGAGACTCCAAATGAGAGGAAAAACAGACCCCATACCTGCGAACCAACATCCCTAAAGTTTGTGCGAAACAAGTAGATTTTACGAATTCCACCGTGCATTTTCTCATTAGGACGGGTACTCATGGCATGCGTGGCACCCTTTTCAAGAATATCATCGAAGAGGTGGACATATGAATGGAGCTTAGGAAAGTTCCATGTTTTAGAGGACAGGTCTGACGTCTTTTCAATGTAGGCCTATTACAAGATAAATATCAGTGTACAAGTCCATAGTTGTAGACACGTACTGAAATAAGGGTACCAAAGCGCTGAACTGCATCACGCCCTTCTTCCAGCGTTCCTGAAGTGTGGACATCGAAATCAGTGTAGAGACGAACATTCAGATATTCACGCAGGCACCGCAACAGAAGATAGCCGTAAGGGTTGGCATCTTTAGTCAGGATCCCATGCGCAGTATAAAGAAACATCTATGAAAACAAATCAGTAATCTTATTCTAAAGAGCGCGCTACTACAGACCTTTGAAATGTCCTTGTGTTTTGAGCCATCGGTGAAGGAAACCTTCGTCACACCTTTCATGTGCTTGAGAGTTGACCAGCGTGGAAATGCATCGAAGCTGATTGAGTATAAGTGAATGAATTGGCACCTTCGAAAGTCAAAAGTAACTCAGCTCACTTGGAATCCAACTCGCCCATCTTAGCAGGTCCTAGATTTGTAACATACTCCTTCAGGAGTGAGAACAGATGATCGCCCCAAACACCACTATCAGGAAAATGTAGATTGTCATATGACAGTGCTTCGTAGGGATCAGATCCCTCGAGCTTGAGGAAAACATTCTGTGGCCTTCTTCAGTGTTTCGGTGAGACAGGTAAAAGGTTCGATACTCACAGGAACTGCCCGAAGACTCATTTCGTCCAGGGCCCTCTTCTGCTGGGTGTACGAAGATAGCTCGGAAGCAGCCTCTTGTGCTTTAGCAACCTGAGTGGCTGTACGCCGGGGATATTTTTTTGAAAGATCAGCCTGTTCATTCTTCGGAACCAAACAGCGAGGACATGGAAAGTTGCCCCCCACTCCACGGATGGTAGCCATTACAGACCTGATGAGATATATCAGGAACTGGAGTTACTTGCAAATAATACTCACTGTTCTTCGAAATCAGCACTAAGGATGAGAAGCCTAGGGAAAAGGCGTCGCAAGACTCCATCACCGCATGTCACCCAGCAACCCGTTTTTGCATGGAGCTCAATGGAACTCAAGAGATCGTAAAACGCCTGGTGCCATACAATCTGCTTGAAATCAGCCCATCTTGACCCACTAAAATTGGCGTCTTCTTCAACCTAGTCAAGTTTAATATCAAGGTGAACATATGTATCAGAAATCGTACACACCACCGGTATGTATCCAAGAAGTCGGCCACCTCCAATTGTGTTATTCTCAGTCCGTATTCCATGTTTAAGGTTTACAAGGCGTCCGATAACAGGATACCCCTTCGCAGTCCCGAACGACGAAAGCTTGTTCTTATCGGCATAAATTATATAGCACACCAGATTTCCATCATCCGGTATCGCATCCTGTGATCACAAATGAGAGATTTCCAAGTAAGGAACAATAAGACAGACCTGGTATTTCCAGAAGTTGTTCGCCGTCCAAGGCTCGTCAATAAACCTTACCCATTCCTCTCCTTCTAGTCGATAGCATTTACGAGCATCCCATTCGAAGAACGGGCTAAGGCGAGGATCGGTGACGAGATCAACAGTCCAGTCCCAGATTGGCTTGTAGATGTTTTCGAATTCTTTGGGCGTGTTCCCCTTTCCCGGGACTGTTGCCGAAATCGTACTCTTCTGGAACTACAAATAAAACTTGAATATTGGGTTTTCAAAAAGGAAGAAAGTAGTTACCTCTGTGCGAATGGAGGATGCTAGCTCCCAGAGCTCCTTGACATCTCTCACATCACGCAGACTGAAGGTGGATCCTTCAGATTTCACACTGTTTATCAACTTCAACCAACGATCAGTATGCTCATCATCTGTTGCAGTCTCGAGAAGCAATGTCGCAGTCTCAAAATCACCCAATGAGCGAAATGGACTCCATGGGTAAACCAGCTTTGACGTCCGGAGATCAGTGAGCTGGGTTTTNGACATCTCGTTTCGGGTACAATAATCTTGGTACTCGTCAGCCGTCATCTCTATGGTCTTACGGCGTGAGTGGGGGTGGAATTCGATTTTGAAGGTTTTCTTTTGTTGCTCTGAAGAAGTAGGAACTACAATTCATGTACACCCATGAGATCTTCATGCACTACCGCTGAACAACGTTAAACGTACCCTCCAATGCATGGGACACAGAGTCTGGGCAAGGCTCCTCCGGCCCGATCCCTGATAAGAATTTTAATGGTCTATCAACCAAGTTATGCAGCAGAAAGTTACACACCCTCGTTGACCACATCAGGAGCATCGTACTGCTGAGGACTCTCTGTTATTCCAGTATCTGCGAAGGTCATGTGATATGAGCATAAATTCCATCGCATCTAAGTTCATCATACCGTTGCTCGTACTAGCAAGGTTAGCTAGATACATAATGTTCCTCCCAGTAGTATGCACATCTTTTGCACAGGCCCTTTTGTGAGACGGCAGGCCCTTCTTACGATAATGAACACCACAGTGTGGGCAGGGAACCTTGTCAGACATGAGAGCCTGCGAGAGGAACAAACGAAGCAGGACCATACCATTTCTTATACCATTGCCGCTTCAGAACTTGCGGTTGCAATGAGGTATACACGCAAGCATCCACGTTGGGAAGGCATGCTTGAGCACTTGGAGTGACACCAAGTCAGACCTATATCCATGGGAAATGGGTTGTGTGGAAGGCATAGGTAGTCGTAAAATGATGTCTACAATATCTGCCTCTCAATTCTTTTGAATACTGCTAGCTATATGTGACATAAATGGATTGGCCACGAGGACCTATTAGGGGATGCATAAGAGACATGGAGCCCAGAGAATAGACGGTAAGTACATTGAGATATAATGAATAGAAAATAGTTGGTAGCATGGCTAAGTAGGTAGGTAAAGAGTGGGTATATCTTCATGCAATCAGTAGACTCTCAAGCCCCCCTTCTCTGTTGCATAGGCAGGTGCCAAAATGTGTTTGTGCTTGACGCACCACGGAAGGGCAGAGAGAGACGATGGATAACTGCTGAAGGGGAAGTCCATCGAGGAGTGCTGCGAGTGCGACGTTGTCGCAGAAGATGCCGATGAGTAGCCATCGTATGACGAGAAAGAAACAGCAGACGAAGGAGGCCCCGAAGCCGAATCCGTCCATATTCGCCTCCTCTTTGTTAACCTCGGGCTCTTTGGGTCACCCATATCTGCCAAATCGAAGGCAGCGGCGAAAGGCAGGGGGTCGGAATTCGATGGCATCATGAATTAGTTCATGACTTCTGGATGATAAGGGCCCGGGAACTGGAACAAAAACATGTTGTTCATGTCATTCTGCTCCCCATTGTTGTCATGGAAGGAGGATTTGCTTTCGTTGAGGGCACCCATAAGCTCAGATTGTTCTCTCTTCCGTAGAATCCGTTGAAACCTAGGCCTCCGATAGATCGAGCAGCGCAATGTTGTCGACGCTTTGTCTGCAACCGAGCTCCCTGCTACCTTCACCGTCGAAAAGGTCTTCCATACCATCGTTGGATTCTCACCGTTTATGGTAGAAACTACCGCTACATCTACTTGGACGTAGGTTGCTTCGTATTCTGGGAACTCAGCATAGATTAACTACCCTCAACTACAGTCAGTTCCCGCCTAGTGACACTCCCAGTGCTAACGCTTAGCTATATTTCACTCATCAAGAACCCGTGTCAGTTTTGACTCGTGGGGTCCATTCGTATGCGGCTGACACTGTGAACTCTTTTGCTAGAGCGTCTTCGATGCATTATGGATGCAATACTGTATGGGGGGNTACTTATAATTGGGATCTCATTACATAGAAATTAAACGTGGTGTATTGCCTTTACTGTTAGACCCTGATCATGTTATCTCCCCTGAAATTTGGATGCGAACCAGTGACCATGATTGTATGAAGAACATGAAACCGCTAGGAATTTTGGGATATTCTTTTCTTCAGCGTGAATTAGGCTAAAAACCAGAGCGGTGTATTAAAGCTACGGAATTATATGAGTAGATAGACTTAACCATTGAAAACAATATTATTGACCGCAGCTCTGAGTCTATGATACCAGTCGATATCATGGTTGTGCATATCATGATCATCGGTCGGCAGGGGATATATTACATCAGCCACGTGGAAGCGGACCGAAAATCCGTCACACTTCTTTCGGACGTTTTTGCAACTTGTTCCTCGTTTTTAACGCTGGAGCACCTTGTTCAATCTCATCCACCGCAGCATTGTTTTCACAGGCTGAAGAACAAGACTGCAAACGGGATTTATCCTCGGCAATTTGTCAGTTTCTCCCCCAATTGTGTCCTGAATTCTCAGTGCTATCATACAACATGTCCGAGTCGCGTTGTTCTACAAATCCCAAAGTGATAAAAAAGATCAAGTGTTCGTACCCGGACTCCAGAGCGCTCGTATTGTGCCAGTACCAAGTCTTGACATTATCTCCTGGTCTTGATGAAAGGTGAGCAACTCTTGGTTCAAGTTACGTGCTCCGCCAAGGTCCATCCAGCCAGCTTGCATCACCAAGTATCAGGCAACCCGGTAAATGTAACTTGAATAAGAATAGCAATTGCCGACTGTACCAAAAAAGCATCTCGCGAACGTCCACTTCCGAATAGGTCCTACGAGAATGATAAGCTGCGGGCTTCTGATTGAAGCTTCAAAGCACCGTACCACTTGAATTCCTCGTTTTGCCCTGGAGATGGAAGAGCAGGAAACTCCGCAGCGTTTCCTTCCCCATGAAGCATTCTGTAGATCGACAGAGTTGATCAACCGGACCTTTGGCAGAAAGCGTTGCTCTACGTGTCTTCAAGCTCTTGCCGGGGTAATACCAGGGGGGCGTTGACTGCGCGACTATCATGCGATCATTTCTCGACAACGCAAATCCTCGAAGATATAAAAGAAAACCACCTTTCTGACCTGTCTAATCACAAAATCTCCAGAAAGCAGACATACCTGCTACACTCTCTTTTTCAGCAATGTTTCCCTCTCATTCAATTTCTGCTTTGACCCTTGCACTTATTGTGTGCAATGCCCAAGCTGTCATTCAGACTACTGGTGATCTCCTCATTGTCAACGCCGACGTCAGTCCAGATGGTTTTACACGTTCCGCTGTCACCGCTGGCGGTGGTGCTATCGGTACACTTATTACTGGAAACAAGGTATATCTCACGAACTCTGCCTTATTTCCATGCACTCACTCTTTCCTAGGGAGACAACTTCCAGATCAACGTCGTTAACAGCCTCAACGACTCTACAATGTTGACTGACACAACTATTGTATGTCGGTCTCCTTATTTTCATGCCACCTGGATTTTAATAGACCCCTCTCCTTTCAGCATTGGCATGGTTTCTTTCAGGCGGGCACGGCTTGGTCGGACGGGTTCGCATTGGTTTTTTGATGAATCTTCTGTTCCTGCTAATTTGGCTTCTAGAGTGGCGTTCGTGACGCAGTGCCCGATCCTTGCCGGTGACTCTTTCTTGTACAATTTCAATGTCCCAGACCAGGCTGGTACCTTTTGGTATCACTCTCATCTTTGTAAGTCGTCGTTTGGTACTACAGTCATTCTTCATACTGATGAAAACACCATCAGCTACCCAATGTAAGATCTTCTTCTAGCTTGTGGATCGATTCTCACTTAACTCTCAGACTGTGATGGTCTCCGCGGAGCATTTGTTGTTTACGATCCGGAAGACCCCAACGCTGACCTCTACGATGTGGATGATGGTAAAAGCACATATGTTTCCGGTGTGGATGACATCTCACCCACATATTTAGATTCTACGGTCTGGGCTCTCAACGACTGGTATCACGAAGTTGCACCAACACTTATCATCCCGTAAAAATTTTCTGTGCCTTCTCTTGACCAAAACTGACCTGACTTTGTAGTGCCCCCGACGCTAATCTTTTCAATGGCCTTGGACGCTCATCCAGTGGCTCTGCTACCGATTTGGGTGTTGCTACTGTCACTCAAGGAACCCGTTACCGCATTCGCCTTGTAAACATGGCCTGTGATCCCAACTATGTCTTTTCCATCGACAACCACACAATGTAAGCTGACGTTGACCAATCAATTGAGTCGCACCTTTTTACATAAATGATAGGACCATCATTGAAGTGGATGGTGTAAACCACGAGGCATACGAGGTAGACTCACTCCAAATCTGGGCCGGTATGTCTTTTTTTTCGATGTACTTTTCTATCACCACCTAATCTTCTTTAGGCCAACGCTTCTCGTTCATTGTATGCTTCTTGAACTGATACTTTTTATTATTACTGACTGTCGACTGTCTAGCTCAACGCCGACCAAGATATTGGCAACTACTGTGAGCCTAGTCTCATTTTCTCTATACTTTTTTCTGATGTTGTTTCCAGGGATTCGTTTCAACCCCTCTGTAGGTGACCAGGACTTCGATGGTGGCATCAACTCTGCTATCCTCCGCTACACTGGAGCCGATGAGGTCGAACCCACCACTGAATTTGTTGACGCTACCAATGCTCTTGTCGAGGCAAATCTTGCTGTAAGAGCGATACCCATTTCTATGGACAGCACTGTCTAATTGCTAACTGCGTTCGCGTTAGCCTGCTGTTGCAAGCACTGTTGTATGTCTAATACCCCCTCCTGATTTGGATAAGGTCTGACTTGCTTTTCAGCCAGGAGAAGCCGTGGTTGGTGGTGCTGATGTGAACATCAACTTGGATCTGGCCTTCGTAAGTCTCCCTTCATCATACCACACCTTCATGTGCTCCCATATCTGATTAATTCAAAACAATAAGACTGGATTTACTACTGGATTCACCGTCAATGATGCTTCATGGACCTCTCCCAGCGTCCCCGTTCTTTTGCAGATTCTCAGTGGCTCATTCACGGCTGATACCCTACTCCCTTCTTCCTCACTTTACGCCATCCCTGCAAATGGCACCGTCGAGATCTCCATTCCTGGAGGAGTCGCCGGAGGAGCGGTGAGTAACGTCCATGCATTGGCATCTGTGATGCTGGACTGAATATATTCCGCCTCTAGCACCCCTTCCATTTGCACGGGGTATGCCTATTAGTTCACTGAACCTATCGTCCTGTCTAAGTGTCCTGGTTTAGCATACGTTCCATGTCATTCGCAGCGCTGGCAGTGATACTTACAACTATGATAACCCGGTGAGATTAACTCCGACTATTCTTTTATGCCTCCGTACTCACATATCTTTACATAGCCCATTCGTGACGTCGTATCGATTGGTGCTGCTGGCGATAATGTACGTGATACTGTCTCTTATCCCATCTTCCTTTTATACTGAAGATATATAGGTGACTATCCGCTTCCAAGCCGACAACCCAGGGCCCTGGTTCCTGCATTGGTGAGCCATACTTTGTAATGAAATCAATATGTATATGTTAACTGGTTTCCTCCAAAGCCACATTGACTGGCATCTTGAACTGTAAGTGTATACCAGCCCCTGCTTGGGGAGAAAAAACCGACTGATCCCTCTTCAGCGGTCTTGCTATCGCTTTTGCTGAATCATCGGACGAGTGGGCGACTGATATTGTTCCATCCAGTAAGTCCTATGGCTACGAACTACTTCTCACCGTATAACCTATCACTTCCAGCCGCCTGGGACGATCTCTGCCCTAACTATGATGCTACTCTCAACCGACGCATGGTGAGAAATTAGCACGCCCCATCTGCAGACCACTTCTCCTTGGGAACAATTTGTTGAAGATGAAAATGGACTTCATAGAACCTCATTTATATCTGCTTGTAATTCTCATACTGTATATTCACTCGTTTGTATCTCAGCCTGTGTTCGTGAGGATGATTATGCTCCTCCATATCTTGAATGAGTTATTGTGCCAGAGGTGACACGTCCACCTTCACTTGTCATCCGACAAGTGAAGGAATCAGATGTTCATGATTAGAAAGAAAAGATCAGGAAACTGATATTGCACCGTAACGAATGGATGTAATTTGCAGACAAAGGAATGTGAAGATAATCTGGCAGAGAGATAACAAGAGGGAGCAGACAGAAAAAGGCAAGTAATACATCAAAACTTCAATGAACAAAACATAAGCGGTCCAGCTTCTAGCGGGAAGGAAATGAATAATAAATAAAAATGATGGAGACGTTGGTATACGAAATGTACCCATGAACAAGAGAGGAAGAGAGAGAGAGACAGGGACGAAAGCAATACATAACATTGACAAGAAAGAAAAAGGATATATGTATAGCGAACATATCCGGGAAACCCTAGTTTTCATCGCGTCTGTCCTCGGCGACGTTCATTGTCACGCTCGACAAAGGGGGNAGATTAGCCGGCTCCGACCTAGGAGTGCTATTATGACTTCCATTATCGCGTCCTGGTCCCCCTGAACCTTCTGTATTCCAGGTGTTTACGCTAGGCAGAGAGAAACTACGATTTTCTGCGGGCGCACTGTCCGGGTGAGGGTGCGGGTTCTGGTACGTGTAAGGAGGCGCAATAGGGGGCAGCTGCTGAGGAGGAGTGCGACGCAGCGACGTCGCAGACAAAGGTCCCCGTTTGTGGGGGAATTGGTCCGGCCTAGGACGCGAGTGGGTGCGTTCGAAGAGCCCACACTTGTTGCACAGCTAATAGAAATGGACGTAAATAATTATATGATAATAAGAAAATAATAAATGCCAACTCACGACTTTACCAGGGCTCAGGTTTGAGCGCCTCCATGTTGAAGTATCGGTGGTGCAGCAGTTGAAGCACCGTCTCCTGACGCGATCGCTCACCTTGGTGCTGGCATCCTCGGTGTACACGATGTTGACCGGAGGTGCGCCCGGAGTGGGTGCAGGGTTCAGAGGGAACGGTGTGTAAGGATAAGGTGGGGCATGGGAGTACTGGAAAGGATGCTGTCCCGGTGGGGGAGGGGGAGGAGGCATGTGCTCAGCTGGGTGGTAGTATATCTGTGGGGNTCCTTGCATCTGTGGCCCAGGAGGAGGGGACCTTCTCGGAGTTCCTGCGGGGGAAGGTGAGTGTCCCGGAGGTGACGCCGAGCTACGCATGTACTGGCGCTCCGGATGCCTGTCACGATGGGTTGTGTGCATGGGATATGGCTCGACGCGATGTCCAATGTGATGCAAATGTGGGGGAGGTGGACCGTAGTGGTGATATCCTGGATGGTGGGGGATATGCCTATCGTCAAACGAAGAGAAAGGGGGGAAAGGAGGGTAAGGGGCCGGTGGCGGCGGATGTTGAGTATGTCCAGCGCTTATCGGCGGTCCTGGATTTTTCTAAAGTAAAGTATAAGTCAATCGAGGCTGTCAGTGGGTAAAAATAACAATTACATGTCTTTCGTCGGCGGGCGACTGGCCAGCACTGGAATGGGAACGCGTCGACACTGCGGCTGGACTGGGCTCGCGCCTATCGCGTCCGTTGGACTGCTGCTGTGGCTTCCCGTTGTCGTTTTTATGCCCAAAGTCTTCTAGCGACGGGTCAATAACAGGGGAATTCGTACTTGCGGGCTTGCTTTTGTGGTGATTCCCGTTATCTTCTTGCCTAAAGACGGGGGNAGAGAGAATAAAAAGATGGGATGGTAATCAGCATCTAGCCGTGTACTTATACGACCAAGTGTGTGTTGAAACAGGGTGAGGTAATTTACCAGTTATTATAAATGGCTGTACGGCTGTTCGTACTGATGAACTCTCCTCGGGATTCATTCTGTTTTCCTACGAGGAAAGCATGGGCGTTAGGTCCTTGGAAGGAAAGAAAAAATGTCGGAAAATGTCGCGCACCTTCTGCGGGCTGTTCCCCTGAGCCCTTAGTGTCGTCTTTACCGGCCATATTACACGTAGAATGAGCGTAAGATTCTACAAGTTTTCTGCATAGTTGAATTGAGGTTTATACGTCGACTCCTTTGTTGACTTCACTTACTTTCTTTCGATCCGTTGTTGGGATCAGTGATGATGGGTGATGGAAAGGAAAAACGAGGGTGGCGGTGCCGTTGAATCATTTTGATCTTCCAATCGGTTGTAGGCGGGGACTTCGGTAGTAATTGTGGCGGTCAGGCATCGTTTAGCAAACGTTCAAGGCTAGGCTGTAGGGATTGAGCAACAGGAGATGTATTGAGGAATATAATATCTCACAGGAATCTGAGTACCCATGCGTGAGCAGGAAGTATAAAATACTCCAGGGATGTCCTCAAAAAGCAGAACTGGAAGAATCCGTTCAAACTTCAAAGTGGTGTTATAATACATGTCCCATACAGTAAAATGTAGTTCAAATCCCACTACTAGTATAAATCAATCTACATTGAAAGCCTGACGTTTGAGGGCTCCGTCAACTATTCGAATTGCAATGTAGTCAGGTCAGACATTGCCGATGGCTTGAATGCCCGCAGATATAATTGCGGAGGGTGGACACAAGGAAATGCCGGGGTCCAATGAAACATCTTTGAATTTATGGACAAGATTATCTTCTAGCAGTGACAATTGCCAATGCATTTAATGCTACTTCTACTCAGACTTATCATGTATGGACAAAGGGAGGTCGATATCATATCACTGTCAGTAGAGAAAATCAAGTGTCTGCTTTACATACATAGTCCCGGATTCTTGAACCGCCTGGGGAATTCGTTGATATTACTGGTCAGAAGATTCCCTTTGATCTTGATTGACCGCAAGAACAACCGTCTTCGTCTATTGGATTGAGCGGACAGAGACGGTCTTAAGTTGGCCAGATCCACGGGGCAAAGCCGAAAATTCAAGACTGCAGTCTACATATCCTGTGAGCATCTTCGGGGCCGAGTTTTCTTTGGAGGAATGCACACACACATATCATAGCGATCGTAATCACCTACCAACAAATATTAACAACAGATCGCTATCCTGTCAAAGATATCTCCCAACCCGGAGGGATGGCGCGAAAAACGTCCATTGATCGCACATCTGCTTTGAGAGATTCAGAGAATAATTCGACCCATCCTTACCAGCTGACGTTTTGGATAATGCAGTTGCCTTGCGCCACTACTAAAAGCCCCTTCAGCTCGTATGTTACAAGTCGTGTAAACGAACAATTCACTCATTGCCACTAACATGTGGAGGACGCCCACTCGAAATGTGTACCGGTGTTGGTGGTGTTGGTAAGGCCGCAACGATTCCTGTATTCTATCCGAATGTCCTGGCTCTAAGATACCGGGTTTAGTAGGAGATAGATATAAATCCTGAAAGCAATGTCCAGGATCCGTTCCTTGAAGAAATATGGATCATTTGGGTACGCTAGAATGAGTATCGTCACGAGTGAGCTCAAGAAAAGTGTTATAATACCTACATGGGGATGTTAGCTCCCTTGACTGGATGTGACATAAANGCTATCGCAAAAAATACTTGCATGTCCACGCCTGGAGAGTAGGGTGGTACGGGGAACAGCACTTGGTAGCCACAGTACCCACGCAGCCAATGTGAAGATCCAATATTAAGTTTGCGGATAATGACTGGGCCCCTGCTGGAGTCGGCGATACGGTCAAAGTTTTGTTGCTCAGAGTCAATGTATTATGTAGTCCTAAAAGGCTGGACCGTACCCCATGATGCTTAGTGATCTACAGACTGTGAAAGCGTCATAAGGGACAAACGTTTACCTTGCCATTGCGTAGCAGATAAGATATACCCCAAAGGGTGCAGGGAAAACAGGTTCATTTCGAGGTCATAGATGATGACGGTGGTTAGACACTGTTGGGACATTATTCTGGTCACAAATGTCACATCGACCTCGTCTCACTTTCATACAAACTCTGCCTGCGTTGAATTCGAAGATTGCAGCCTGGCATTTGGGAAGATGGCCAGTTCGTGGATAGGATTGGGAAGGTAGCTCATTCAACGACTTCGGGAACAAATAAATCATTGTAAGCATACCTCTGGCTGCAATTCCTCGAGCCCTTCTAATCTCATGCCATAGACTTTGCGCACATTGTTAACCTTGCACCGAGCCGTATACTCGCAAAATTGCGCCCGACACCTTACAGTTCATCAAGGTCGCGATAGCCTAGCCAACAACGTCTTTTTCATCTGATTGGGAACTCATGTTTCGCGGGTCTGGGGGAATTTGGCCATTAGACATGCAGTCTGCGGACCTCGTGCATTCTGGTCGAATGTGGATTCTGAACGTTGGGGGACGGGAAAACCAAAAGAGACAGGTAGGTGCATTTATCCACATTGTATTGTTTTTCAACTGACTCCAACTCTTTCAGAGGGCAATGTACGGAGAAGCAAAGGAAGAGGAACAATCTAATACTGACTGTTCAACTTTGCCTTGCTGGAATGGGTGGACGTTTGAACGCCGCTTTCATCTATCTTTACTGGCGATGCAGACGGCGGCGAGCCACCGCCTACTTGGCTACTTGAAGGGAGCGGGGGGCATTTTCTTGCGTTGTCGGATTCTGGCTGGCTGGAGACTTGTGTTAGCTTGTGTCGATGTCCCGAAGATAGATGTCAATCTTAGAACTCACCGCTAGCATAAGCAGTTCTCTCTTCTAAGTACCTCAGCTTCAATAGCAGTTGCTCATAGTAACGGAAGTTATGCTCGGGAGCAGCCATTGTGGTATTAACGCACGCACCGCGGCTTCGCTGAGCCATTTCGACCGATATGTCTCCTCATCTCGGTGGGCGTTGTGACCGATTTGAGTTGGCATATTGTCGGATATGTGAGGTCTCTCGGAATCATGAAGAAAGCCTCTTCACGTTAGGTGACTAAGATGCTATCTTGTCGTGATAGTGGTTTCTTCGGAGTGAAGTATTACGGACTACTGATGCGCTCGATTGCAGGGGATATGGAAATCGTATTGGAATAGAAGAATGATGAATACATCAGGGATCAAAGTGCGTTAACGAAGTTTCATATTTCATAGCCGCTTTTCTCGTTCGTATGACAGGTCTAGGATCTTCTGGGTGTAGCAGTGCGGATCTTCGCGAGGAGCGCTCTTGCTAACGGTCTAGCTGACGAAGGATTCTGTCCGGTGTACAATTGCCCATCGATGACAACTTTAGGCTGTATAGTCACGGCTTAGAATGTATCTTGGGATATAACAACGGTAGTACTCACCTCCCATATTTCAGCAGCCTCCTCATAAATCCCTCCGGCTTTGATGAATTTTTCCTTCAATAATCTAGGGAGGTTCTGCGTAGGCTGTTAGATCCAGCCATACCAGGTTGAACGGGGAATTGACCGTGGCCCCAGACTCTCCAAACGGATCATCGTCTGCATTGGAAAATCCCGTGAACCTTTTCCCAGCGAAAATGGAGTTTCCCTCGGAGTCCTTGACATTGACGAGTGCCCTACATTGGGTTTATCTATTGGATGATCGGTACAGCTGTACGAAGAAAGGCATACGCCAGCCCTTGGGATAGTGCCCCCACGACTTTTCCGGCCTTGACGAACTACGGGGAAAGATGGGTATGAGACAGATGAGTGGCAGCTGCAACCTGGGATGGGGCTGTACCTCTTCTGCCAGCTTAATGTTTGTGGGGTCTTCAGGTAAGTCGATGATAGAACCATGACCTCCGAGGTAGAGAATTGCGTCATATTTTTKGGGCTCGATGTCGCCGAGGGCTTTGGCCTGGGTGAACTTGTCCTTGATATACTCTTCATGGAAAAAGCAGCGTACGTCGATGTCAGAGCGGAACACCTGCTCGAAGATATTACAGTGAGCTATGCGACGGCTTTTCAAAGTTATCAGTGGATTTGGGGAAGGTACAAACGTCGGCTCTCTTGGGGTCTAGTGGGATTTCTGGCCCCTTGAGGGATGAAAAGTCGATAATGCAGTCCTTGTTGAGCTCGTAAAAGCTGTGAGCTGCACAGGCTGGGCAATAGCCCTGAAATTTTGGCTGGTATCGTGGAGTATCGAACTGAACTTCGTGTGGCTTACAGTTGGCTGGCCAGTCTGGAATTTGTCGGCGGATGTGAACACGAAAAGAATGGAGGGTTTAGATTGTGGCATTCCGACTTGTTGTAAGTGGTGAGTGTTGTGTTGAGGGTTCGAGGTGATCCAGAGAGTCACGGTGCTAATCAAGTCACTTTCAGATTTTGTTTGTTGTTTGCGCTGAATCAATACCTAACCATTAGGAAAGAGTCTTACCTCAGACTTGTATCGCTTATTTCAAGGAAGATTCACTATCCTATTTATCTACGAAACGACTACGAAATGCTTCCACGACTGCGTTGCCACAAGTGACGACATTTAATGGTTTTCCGAGGGTTTGACTGGACTTTGGGTTACGTTGACGTGGTCAAATAAATATGAGCGGCAGGCACCTTCTTGCATGCAATCTTTCAGTCAAACCTAGTCCTTATCATTTTGGAGTAGCTAAATTTTTGAAGTTCACATGAACTCAATGTCAATGTGGAAGCAAAAATCGGCCTACTTCGGACACAAATCTAACGCACCGACTTGAGTACCTTCACCTCTCGGTCGTCATTCTATGGAATGTATGCACTGCTCATTTTACCGCCCCACACCCCGTAAGGTATGACGATTGTTTAAGATGCTTCGTACATATTGTCTCAAACTTTAGACATTGTGTTTCTCAAATTCTATAAAACCCCACCCTTGTCTCTAAGCCATCGCAGAAAAACATGTCTTCACCTGGTCCGTCTCAATAATCTCGATGGAAGCAAAAGCTGACCCTTTTTTCTTAGATCAATCAAGAAAGAGTATCGTTCGCATCGTCGGTGGCCTGAAAGCAACGATAAATAATCCACACAGCCCTGAATCTATTGAGGAGTCCTCTAGAGAACGTCTCCGTATAATTGACGAGGGGCTTAGTACTGCAGAGCAAAAAGGTGACAGCCATTGGAGTCCTAACGAAGGTGAGTTCAGCATCAAGATTAAATTCCCGTGAGAGTGCTTCTGACTATCTACATCTTCAAGGTACACAAGAGCACGGAGAAAAGTCGAAAAACATTTCAGCTCGCCGCTGTGGCACCTCAGACAAAGTAAATGTAGAAGAGGAAGAAAAGTTTCAGAGATATGTCAAGAACAAAGTAACCAGTCGTCCGATTGACGAACAATAAGGTTGGGTAGTACTAATAGATAACATGGTCTTGCATTCGCTGATAGCGGCCGGAGGAAATAGTGAATCAATAATATTGCTGTTGCCTGATGTCTTATTAGTGGTATCACTCACCCTTTCTGCGAGCACGAACTCAACATTCCATCACATACTTGGGTTCTTATGCTATACGCAAGGAAATATAAGCAGAGGTGTGAAACTGCTTAGAAACTCGTTTCATTAAGGACTTGGTCCTTTCAGTAACATCACATTGAAGGGACTAGAAAGCATGTGGCGTAGATTAACAGTAACCGGGGTAATACTCAGACTGTCACGGCGGCGTCCGCAGAGTAACCGTAACAGTCACATAGCTAAGCACTCTTGAACGTCTACCACCACCACTATCTACTTTGCTCCGCCAGATTATTCGCCAGAGTTTCTGCGATGGCTACTCCAATCAGAAAGAAACGGAATTTTAAGGCCCTTCAGTTAACTACACCCCAACCTATAGCACCTGTGATCCAAGAGCCACCTGTTGTTGAGCAGCCAATTCCTACACGACAAGCTCCAGCGCCCGCTGTTGGGGCTGGAAAGCGTAGACCACCACCGATGAAGCTTGCCGCACCGAAAATTGCACCACAACCGACCCCAGTGCCAAGCGATGGTGGTCAGGTGTTATTGACCGTTGAACAAGGTTCCAGTTCAGCACCAGGAACTGCTACAACACCATCTGCACGAAGAAATAACTATCACGCGACGCTTTCGAATACGTTGGCAAGTCTGGATATGAATGCAGAGACAAAGTTGGAGTTAAAGGCTGAGGATTTCAAAGACTTGCATGAGCTGGGTGCAGGAAACGGTGGTAGTGTGAAGAAGTCAGAACACGTTCCTACAAAAACAATCATGGCGAAGAAGGTGCGTAACTCTGGATCCACTGCTTTCCAACGTTTCTCAACTTTGTGATTTCAGGTCGTTCTTATAGACGCCAAACCCTCAGTACGGAAGCAAATCCTTCGCGAACTTCAGTTCTTGGACAACTGCAATTCCAAGTACATTATCTCCTTCTGGGGTGCTTTCCTTGCCGACCCAAACATCTGTATTTGTATGGAATTCATGGATAAAGGATCCCTCGACGGGATCTACAAGAAGATAGGTGCCATCGATATCGACATTGTTGGCAAGGTGGCGTTCGCGGTCTTGGAAGGATTAACATATCTCTATGATGTTCACCGCATTATACACCGAGGTATGTATCCTTCTGTTCCTCTGGCGACAATGTCCTGCTGCAAGAACGTCGCAAAATGTACGGCTCGCTAATTACCATCTCCTTCATTCAGATATCAAACCATCCAACATTCTTTGTAATTCCCAAGGAGAAATCAAGATCTGTGATTTTGGAGTCTCTGGAGAGCTCATCAATTCAATTGCCGACACCTTCGTAGGAACTTCGACGTACATGAGTGTAAGTTTCTCGTTCTGGTCTTTCTTCATGATAGATTGACATGCTCTACATAGCCGGAGCGTATTCAAGGTGCTCAATACACCGTTAAATCAGACGTTTGGTCTCTCGGAATCTCCCTCATAGAGCTCGCTCTTGGCCGGTTTCCCTTCGCCGATTCAGAATCCGATGACGAGTCCGACCTTTCCGACTTTGAATCTACTTTGTCCCCTGGCCAACCTATATCTGCCCTGCCACCCCGATCGAAAAAGACAGACGCTCAAAAGAAGAAGGACAAGCGTAAGTCGAAGGGAGTGAGCTTACAGGGCGGTGCGCGGACGATGTCCATTTTGGAGCTGCTGCAGCACATCGTCAACGAGCCGGCACCACGATTGACGCCAGAGGGCAAGTTCCCTGCAGAGGCAGAGGTCTTCATTGATAGTTGTTTGCTGAAGGATCCCGATTCAAGGAAGACACCGAAGGAGCTGTTGGTACGTGCATAATTTGCTATGAAGCGATGACATAAACTGACCTCTGTATAGAAGGATCCCTGGATAGAGGTGGCGAGGGTCTCGGACGTGGACCTCAAAGCTTGGGCCAACACATTCTAAATGACGCCTACATCCATCCTTTTCTAGCACGATCCCGGAGATCATATTTATACACCATGAAGTGGACGAATAATAAAGTAAACGGAAATGGCAAACCTTCGTGTATTATTTAGAGATGGGATATAATACCAACTGTAGCGTTCACCCTATCTTCTGTCAAGTCATTTGGATCAACCACTCTAACGCGTGTAAACATAGTCAAGTGAACACTGTTTCTCATTAGAACTTCATAACTGACACTTTCCTGTAACTAGATCGAGTCCAACCTYGTTGTACAATGTGGGAAATGAGTTGCAAGACTYGTACTAACGTGAAATCATGGGGTCCCGACTCATTTGGTGGCAGATTCTCTTTTTTTGAGCTTCACTGTAGTATGATCAATGCTAGGACTAGTGGGGCCATAATTTCTGAGGGTGTGTAAATGCGAAAAGCTTGGAAATAAACAAGTCAAAGGTCATATTCTCATTAGTATTTATCGATTCAGTGAGCATGTTGATGAAGCTTTGGTTCTAGACCATTCCAGGAATGGGAAAGATTACGGCGTGATCGCACGAGGTAGCTTTCTACGTTTTCCAAACACATCATAAACGCATCATTTTTGAACTGAGGAGCCTATCTTTTTGTCACAGATATGGACGACTCGTATTGGGCTTCCTTGTTCGATATAGAAGAGGGTGAAAATCAGGATCTGGTTGCTGTATCTCCCGAGAGCGCCATCCAGATCGTACCAAACCCCCCAGTACGCTTTTTCAGATAGCTTTAGGATCTGTATATAATGCACCCCTCTTCGTAGCTCTCACGCGATGGGATAGATAATCTAGTGGTGTCTGTATCACCCATTTTCAGTCAGGACACCCAGCACTCTGCTGCTCTGCCCGACCTTGCCCTCCTCACAACAGATTTCGTTTTTTNCCACGTCCATTCTTCTGTGCTACTCAATGTGTCCAGCAACAAGTTCTGCTCTCTGATCTCCACCGATCCCCCATCCGACGCAATCATAGAGCAAAACACCGTCCTGTACGTCCCTGAGGCATCCGACGTGTTTAACATTGTTCTCCACATTGCTTATGCGATGCCTTATACTCAGTTGGCGCCTTCATTGGCGTTACTGTTAACTGCGGTCGACAGGCTTCCCCACTATGGAATCCCTCCAAAAAGTCATATATTTGGGGGCTCTCCCATCTGCGACCTCCTCCTTTCGCACGCGTTGCGCCACCCGTTGCAGGTGTTCGCATTCGCAGCATCCCATGACCTCGTTGACGTTGCTGTTGAAACATCGACACACTTGCTCTCTTTCCCGCTGTCTGAACTGACAGTTGAACTTTCTGAAAAAATGGGCCCTGTATACTTGAAAAGGCTGTTGTTTATGCGCATGGGTAGGTCGAAGACGTTGAGGAATATCCTTTCGAGTCCGCTGCGTGTGCACCCTCCCCTCCCGGAATGTACCCTCGCGGACCAGGAGAAACTTAGGATGGCATGGGCGGTGGCGACAGCTTATTTGGCCGGGGAAGCCAAACCTGGTATCTCCTTTGAGTTTCTGCGACGCATTCCTCGATGTTGATGTTCCGATTCCAGCTACATCAGTGAGAGAGATCGAGTCTTCCCTGCTGCCGCTCGTGGACCAGTTCACGTGCCAGGAGTGTAAGAGCACTTTGAATGACCATATTAGATCCCTAGCGATACAGTGGTCGGTTGTGAAGGTCGGCCAAGACAATGCTCGTGCACTGCAGATTGTCGACTCATGCTCGTTCCCAGCGTACTATCTGAATGCCCATTTGAATATTTGCAATACAGTACAGTGTCTCCATGGGAGTGAAGAAGGTAGACTTCGGGTCCCAAAACGAAATTCTCAAGTCTCGGAGCTGATATTCCTCCAATGCTATACACCAAGAAATAACAACTGTCTCATTTTGGCTCGTTTGGTCTGACTACGGGAGACTACCAATGCTATCAAGACCCGCAGGTCAATGAGACGCAGCCGACAGCACGCCACTTTGAGTTCGGTACTGACTACATACTACTATCGACGAATCCCTTTAAACTCTTTCTTTCTGAAGAGAAAATATGTGGTAATGACCTTTGAACATGAAAAAGACACGGGATTTTCGCGGTAGTATATTATCTTACCACCAAGCTGGGTCTATCTTATGCAACCATATGTGAAACTTACCCCCTTACGAGGCTTCTATATACCACTGTGATGGATGCCCGGTTGACCACCCAGCCAACAACATTCACTTCCGCTCAAACGCGAGAAAATGAATATGAGAAGCCAGATTAAATAGCACAATTACAAGTAAATTCACAAAATAGAGATAGTCTCATGATGTGCCCACCCCGAAGAAGGTCCCAAGTAATCCCAGTCTGTAAGGAAGCATATGGTAACAAACGTCTAGAAACAATCTCAAGAAACAGTGGTGTTGTACTTGAGTTCGTTCACAGTAAGGGCCATCCTATGCCCAAGCGATCCCTGTTCGCTCAGGCACATAAAGTGAGCCACAAATTTTAACGGATAAGATTTGCCTACCTCCCGGTGGCATACTCCTCCATGACAGTTAGATAGACCGTGACATCTTCTGCGGATTGACCAGCACCGAATCCACCAGGATTTTTACTGAAGTTGGGTGTGATGAATCGCGCGGGAGGTGGGTGGGTGGCGGTCGGATTTCCTATGTAGATATCATCTAAAAACGTACTGGTATGTTCCCACCGGATGTATTGCTTACCGGGATAATTCTGGACATCATATCTTCCCAGATACACACCAGCTGCAGCGTTCTCCGAGGGTGCAAACAAGGAAGGTGGGGATGTAAAAAGCCAAACCGTGAAGTTATAGCTCGAGACACCATAGTCTGCAATCGATGAATACTCGAAATCAAAAGGAACCCCAGGCATGATTATGCTGCCGGTAGCGGGAGACGAGATTCCAGGGGTGCCTGCGACTGCACTGGCAATGAATAACAGTAGTGAAACAATGCTAGAGATGTATAACATTGTTAGAGTCAGTGTGAAGAGCTGGCGAGGAGAGTTCCTCGATTCTGCGGATCTTTATAGATGCAGCGAGTGTCTCAGAGCGGCTGACTGTATAGAGACTCTTCTTCCGTAGTCCACGCGTTAACGAACTTCGCGTGGGTGTGCAAAAGATGGAT
>LBLO01000478.1:0-24299 GCA_004354395.1 Chondrostereum purpureum | reverse complement strand
TCTTCAATTCCGTGGCTCATGAGCGAAGGGCCATCAAGCCCGAAGAGGCTGCCAGAGACTGGAAGGAGCATTCGATGGGCCCGGATCTGTGGGAGAGAGCCAAGGAGGATACATTCCAGGCAGCGAAGTGAGTCTCTTGAAGCGCGTTCTCTGCACTCTACTTACGGTTCCCGTTCCAGACAATTCCTGCACACGTTCACATTCGGAGGCTCTCCAGGAGCCTTCACACGACTTCAGGAACTGGTTCAATTGTTCCAGGGACCTCTTGCATCCCAGCCGCTAGGAGACGCGTTCAGTGGCGAGCATCTTCCTGCTCATCTCGTTCGCGAGGTTACAATCTCTCATCGGCTCAATTTCGCTCCTGATGTGGACAACCTTCTCAGGCGTTTCTCGAACGTCGAGAAACTTGCCTTGAGTGCGCTCCGTTTCGACCAGCTGTTTGGAGAGGCTAACAACCAGGGACTGTTCAATGCACAAAACCCTATTGACTTGTCCATCCTCGATGCTGTCTCACCCGAGTGGCCTACTTTTGACGCCACGAATGCGACACGTCGGGTAAACCGGATCACTCTGCTTGCACCAGGGTTGCAAGATTTCCAGTGGCCTGTATTTCCTACATTGCAGTTTCTTGCCGTACAAATGCGAGATGTCACAAAATCTCTTGTTCAACCGATATCTAGAGGAAACGATTTCCGTGAAATACGTGTTCTACTCCCTGAGGAAGTCGAGCGTGAAGCGAAGCAGTTTATATCTTGGGCAAATTCATTGTATCTACAGGTCGCTGCTCCTCTGAAGCTTAGAGTTTNCTTTTCGGAGTCTCCGTTTGGAAAATGAAAATCTTTGGGCAGGAGAATGGGCACGGGGAGGTAGTAGTTCTTTAAGCTAGGTTTAATTTACATTATTCGCGATTAGTTACCGATAGCTGGTAGTTTAATATCTTTTAGACTCTTTGTGAATTTGCGTGCCTTCATCNATATCTCCTCAACGTCTGCCAGTTCGCCAACTCTATCTACAAAATTGTCGTTGAGGTGTGTTTCGTTAGGCGACAGGACGAAGAGTCTCGTTTGTGGAGACTGGGAGACCATGGAGAGCATGAGAGAATGCCTGGACAGTATGACGAACATTTCGAGCCGTGTCCGCAAAATGCCCTCCGCATACGGTATGATCTGGGAAGTATATGGATGGGAAAAGGGTATCACCACCGCTACGTGGCCAAGGCAGGGAAACCCATCGATATTGAGCCGAAGTTCTATGTCTTCAACGTTCTGAATAACGAGATGGGTTATACGATGAAGAATGGGATTATCATAGTGGATGTTCAGGGCGTCATTCAGATCTTGAATGTACCCGCCCTTCGTTCTCCCTCCTCCAAACAGAATATTGACTTTGAGATCCCCAGCCCGCCCTGCAGTAATTGAGGTACTGACTAAGGATAAGAAGCAATCTCCTGGCAGTGCCAGATTTTCAACGTTTGGAAATAGGTCGAAGACGGCAGAGATAAAGGTGTCAGGATCCCGTTCAGATCCAAATGTGATGTGTGCCGAGAGGTAAAGATTGTTGGTGAAATGGAAGGGACTAGACAATGTCGTATATTGTCTGAACGGGCACGACATAACATAGTCGAGCTCCTCAACGGTACTGATGATCACTGTAGACATATAATGTGGTATCGCGATTTTGCGTGCCCAAGAGGACACCGCGCAGAGAGCTCGGCACGTCTCCACAGAATCAAATGCTGCAAGTTCAAAGATATAGTGAACTAGTTCGTTGGGAAGGTGTGAGAAGGTATGGGGGTTTTCATTTTGCAGAACCAGTCTGCCTAGTGTAAGGAGCGGAAGACGTAACATACGAGGAAACGTCGAGTGGATGAGGTGGGTTGCAAGGGCAGTCACGGACATCGTGGGCAAAGAAGAGTTGACCTACCGCAAAGGCAGGCATTGAATTCATATACAGATACAATCCCTTATACATTTTGAGAACAAGACTTCGAAAAGATCCTCCAGAATTCGAATTCTGCAAAACTACTTGAAAGGGAAGAAAGGCAATATATGTACCTCAGGTTAAACGTACTTCGGACCCATGTTGACCCCGGGTTAGTCATCATTTCTTTGGCCAYAGCCTTTCGTTTCTGCCACCATTCTCTAGTCCTCAGTCTGAGTTTCGAGGAAAGAAGTATCCTTGTTGAATATTCATCTGTTCCGTGCTCTAGATCCTCTATTTCTGTCATAATTTTCTCCATTTTCAATGTTTGGGGGGGGGGGGGGGGAACCAGGCATTTCCAAGTACTACTGCGACTGCGATGACCAAAGGGACGGACGTCCCTCCCATTAAGAAATGGACACATCCGACAACAACATCTACTGTAATTTACAAACACCAATGGTATAGCTGAACTCTTGTCTGCCAGCGCCACAATCTGACGATGTTTGATTTCTCCTCAATCCTACAACACTCTGAATCCGACTAGGCGAAGGCAGCGCAATTAACACGGAAACCTGCAGTAGCTCTGGTTGATTCGAAGCTTTCCCATATACTTGGGCAAAATTTCTCTTGCCAATTCTCGGGGCGGGCGTTCGCCTGAACTTTCCATCGTCTTGATCGTAACACGTAGCTGCAGCCACGGGCTATTYGACAGGAAAATCTTGACCTTAACACGAAATTTTCAATTTTCAATGTATTTACTCACCATGATGCTTGCCCACCCATCTTCMCCAGGGTGTGCCTCTTGTACCCAAAGATTCCACCAGGCAGGTATTTCAATTTCTTCCTCATTACGCTTCATAGCAATCACATCAGCGCGTTGACTGCGCCTTTTAACACACAGTGCAACTACAAGGAAAGGGATAGCGAATACAGACATGACCACAAAGACTATAACGAGTGGACCAGCTGTTCCTGGAGTGAAGATGCCGTCCCTCTTTGTGAGNNTAGATACAGTACTCTGGGACTGTATTGTGTCCAGGATTTCTGTGATGCTAGKTGTACCGGAAGCCATAGTGTCTGGTGGTCAAGTTGGTACATGGCGAGGAAATTACAAGGTTTACATCTTTTCCCACGAAGACGAGCGCAAAGGCCATGGTTCCGAGAGCATTCCGGCTTTGTTGTGTGCTACACTGGTAGACTAAAGCAAGCACATCGGCAATGCATAGCTTATAAAACAATATTTGCATGGCTTTCAAGGTAACGGAATAAGAACGAATGATGAGAACGGCCTAACGAAGTATTCAGATGCAATGTGGCGCTGGGGTTGTCTGGCAGATAATTCATATCATCTCTGGTAACATATCAACCTACGAGAGAAGAGTGGCGAAGCTATATATAAGACACCTACCTGTGTAGCCTAAAATGCGCACGTTTCAATTTGTACTATTTTCTGCTGCCATAGAATTCTATGTCTAGCTATGGTCTGTAGAGTGACAACGTATCTAGGACATCGTAAATGGAGCTCGCGTGGATTCATCACGTTGCCTAGGACTTGAAATTTACTCCCTGCGAACTTCCGGTTGGTTTCTCCTCATCTTCATCGTGAATGCATATAACAAGATGCCAACTTTGTGTATCAAAGAGAGTACGATGGTCTATACGTTTCACAGGGTCAGGACATAGTTAGTTTCGCATTTGTAATCCAATGTAATTTGTGTGGCTTGGGCCTTGTTGTCCATGGTGTGAAGACAGCGGAGAAGGACGGCAGCCACAAGGAATGAACCNTTGACTTTTGTTGTCTCGAAAGACGAAGAAAACACACCAGGAAGTGCCGGATCCGATAACTCTATCTGTGCTGGGAAAGAAAACATAGATCTAATGTCATACCTACTAGACCATAGCAAGAAGTCTTCCCAATGTGTTGAAGTTACGGTTATATTACTCATCTAAAACAGAAAGTAGGAGAACATTGGGTATGAAGTTGAAGAAGCATTAGATTCATCCAGGCTACTATAAATACAGGTACATTTCGAAGGGACGAATACCTCGTCACAGGCGTTCTGGACTTGGATTGGAAACCTCAAACTACGTCACGACGTTTAATTCCTACCCTACATCCTAAAGGTTTCCTTAGGAACCCCTCGCGCGTGTCGAGCTAGATGCAGAGTATTTTGTCAATATTAATATGGCTTAGATGGGATTCCTGCTCACTGTTTGACCCTCCTTCTCCAACACAAAGTGGAAGCGTCTCAAGATAGACCCGATGATGATCTGCAACTCCAACGAAGCCAGGTTTCTTCCAACACATGCGCGCGGACCGACAGAGAACGGGTTGAAGGTCTTCTGGATCAAGGCTTGGTCTCTTTCGAACCATCTTTCTGGTCGGAACGCCTCAACGTCCTCTCCCCATACATCTGTATCGCGATGGATAGAGAAACTAGGCACGCTAACAACTGTCCCAGGTTTGAAGTATTGTCCACAGACTTGCATGCCACCCTTAGGAACGATCCTTGGAAGCCCCATTGCTGAAGTCGAATGAAGACGAAGTGCCTCGTTGATGCAAGCGTCCAGGTATGGAATGTTTTTGACCTGTTCAGCGGTGGCTGCAGATGTCCCATCGAGGTTTTCGTCAAGAATGGCTTGAAGTTTATCTTGGGCATATGGGTTCTGGGCAAGATAGTAGATGATAGCACATGTCGAGCTATGGATAAATGTGAGAAAACCGAAGAGGAAGACTAAGGAAACCGTTCATTACTTTGAGGTAGTGTCAGATCCAGCAATGAGAAGCGTCAAAGCCTCCGCCGTAAGTTCTTCCCGCCCCATGGGGTTTCCCTTTGAACACGCATGGACGACTTGTCAATTTGCGGCAAAACGGAGTTGGGACTACCGACTTACCTGATCGTCTTTGCCAGCTTGAAGCTTGCTCAAGAGATCCGTGCGATCAGTAGGCGTAGTCCAGACGTTTTGCTACAGCNATGATAGCGATACCGGCCAGAGTCTGTACATCTTTTCCGCCCTGTTTGAACCAAGGGGTCTTCTTGGCATATGGACGCCACCAAGGAGGTAATGAACCCATCGACATAGAATACTCTCCCCTGCCGTTGAGAATCTGTACCGCTGGGATCTCCCGAGTCTCCACGACCGCCGCGCTGTCGCCGTATGACTTCATCGCCTGATCTTGACTCTTGGGGATGGGCGCAGAATCCTTGCAGGCTTTGATCATACCAAAGGGAGCGCCAAAGGCCAGATCACCGATTATATCGAATGCGAGATAGTTCGCCCCTACATTTATGTGTGTTAGTTGAATAAAATGGTTCCGAATAATTGAACACCTACATGGAAGGCAATCCAACCACAACCTACCGTCTTTTCCTTCCCACCCTCCTTCTCCCTCATCCCCATGCATCYCCTTGACAGCCTTGTCGTAGAGTTGATCCCACTGGCCCAAGAGCTGCTGAACATACTCCCTAATATGCGGCTCGAACTCCATCACACTCTTCTGCGAAAAGATGTGGGATACAATTTTACGTTTGCGGGTATGTTCCTGGCGGTCGCGAGTGTTGAAAACTCCCCGGCGAATAGAGACAAATGCGTCATAGAATTCGGATTTGAGGGCACCATTCCCGTGAGCGTATACCACCGGGAGTGCGTCTGGGTCGGCAATAGAGATGTGGTTTGGGGCAATGCGAACGATGGGACCTAGTCGAATGCAAGTTCAGTACCGCACACCTATCTTCTGATATGAATTTTAATACCGTGCTTTTGGTGGAGTTCATGGATAATCTCTGAACGATGTCCGTTCTTCGAGACAACACCCAACCAAAGGTCTGAGAATTTGGCCAGGAAAGGACCTGGGTAGGAGCGTACGCCCTTCACATCCAACACCCAAGGAACGACATGTGCGAGAACGACGAGAGCAACAGCAGATAAGACAACAGTCTGCACGTCAGGCAGCTGGAGCTGTGGAATGTTGTCAGACAGCGCTGACATGGTTGGTCGAGGCCAAACACCAAAGGAGGTTAAGCACTATTTATTCAAGTTCAGGGCAGTAGTGATGAAGATCAGGTGCTCGACCCGATCATGAGTATTATGTGTGGGGAAATGCGGGGTTCAAACATTGGACTGTAATATCGGGAAGGAATGACTGGTCGCCACGAGATCCGGTTACAATCTTAGAGATTGTATTGGAGGGGGATAAAGTCACACCGATCATGCGAGACGAATGACGCCAGGTGCGGAAACGACGGCAGCGGACGCGACATTTTCACCTTTCGCTGAAGCCTCAAGAAATTTATATCTGAGAAGAAAGCGGAGGGGAACATACATGTCCCTGTCGACATCGGAGTCCTGGGCAAAGATGAGGCTGGAAATTGTGTTGTATTGCGTGGATACAAGTCAGAGAACCCATAGTTTCCCCTCCGTGTCATGATTTACATCGTCCCATTCCGATTTTGAAGGTGAATTCCGATATGAGACGGAGCCATGAGAGAAGGAAGACAAGTGCGGCGGGTCTTACCCGTCCCCAACTCCAGATTATCAGGCCTCAGGCCTCAGGATTTGCCAAGTCTCCATAAACTACACATAGGATTGCGGTAATATACCAGAATGCATAAGTACTAAAGAATAACAACCCATCACATCACAGCAATACTTTTCATAAATCGTCCCAAGGCAGCGGACTGAATATGTGTCTTGCTCGCCTCATCCACCAGAGGAAGTTGGACTTGGGACTAAAGTAACAACCAGTGAGCAAATCCATACATCATGGGGAAGACAAACGAACGTACCAGAACCAACGGCCTCACCCGATCCACGGCCCTCACCAGCTCCGATGTCATTTCGCTCCTTGCCACTTTATGCCGCACATCTGTTTTGTTTGGGAAAATATCTGGCAACAATCCAATGATACGTGGGACGGCCCTGGTGAGGTCCTCGATCTGAGCAGCCTGAGTAGCATCAGGAACAGCGTCGTTGCTTTCCGTCAGCTGTGGAAGACGAGTGAGGATGTCGACGTAGTCCAGGAAGACCTAAGATAGTATGAGAATCAGGGATTGGAACATATATAAATTCCTTACTTTGCCCTTAACATGCCATCCATCAACACTACGACTAATGAAGCCCGAAAACAACTCCTGTAGTAGCTCGAGATCTTTGCGGATGATAGCGTCGGGGGCAAGATAATTGACAGCAATTTCATGTGCTGGATTGTGCAGACCAGAGAGCTTGTACAGTTGATAAGCGTCGAACAGCTTGTTATTCCGTACAGCGTAGATAGCCTGTAAACTCAGTGAGCAATGCAAGAATACGAATTGGCAGCAATACGCTACGTACTCGAGCCTCATCCAACCATGCGAGTGGGATTCTTAGACTGCCCACTATACCTCGCGTTAGCCACTCGTCTAATAGAGGAACCGACCTAGCAAGCAAATCCTTGACGGCCTTCTCTCTCCTATGAACATAGTTGAGTCTCAAGCATCAAAATGAAGATAAAAAATACTGACCCTCGTCCACCTTCAATATGCAATAATACGAAGACGGCCTCCTGGATAAGTCCCATCTGTTCAAGTTGAAGCGCATAGCTGCTCGTAAGAAGATCTGCAGACGGACTGTGCCCATCTACACCATGCTCCCCTTGTCCAGATCTCTCTCGATCACCAAAATCCCTGACCCCNATCACTCTGGACAAAATGATATACAGATGCCAGGGCAGCATGTAGTCCAACGCAGAGGGGCCGAACGAGTGAGGNTGGAGAATGCTTGATAAGGAACAGGCCCAGTCGGCGTGAATATTTATCAAGGAGAACATTCCGTCAACTGTTCCTTTTGGACATGGCCATGTCGGTGTGGGCGTCGCGAGATTTCTGGACTCCTCGTTCAAACACTCTTGATACATCTTGAATGCGTCTCCTATCGACTGCTCCATACCCTGCCCAAACCACATGATAACACCCAGGACACGTTTCCAATCCAGCCCTCTCAGCACATCGAGACATAGTGCCGATGAAGAGGCGTCAACGACGCCTTGGACGAGCCCTGCCAGCAAAGTGTAAACTTTGCGGATACCTTCGTCTATGAGGGCATCCACCTTCTGTTTCGACCATATTTCCAGCTGTTGCGATAAGAATTCTTTAAAGACGGCATCCCCTGCACCTTGGGATATCAACGTGGCGAGTTTAATGTTCCCTGCATCAATAGCTGCCTCTGTAGCCTTCTCGATTTGATTTCCCGTTAGACGCGTAAACTCAACAGATGCCAGAGATGAACGCAGGTCTTGTTCCACCGAGGGGGCGACCGCGCTTTCAAGCCATGTAGAGAACGCAGCTTTGCGGGTTAGGATAGTGACTTGGTTTCTTATGTCTGCCGACATTGTTCCAGCTAGTCGAAGCTCAATGGGGTCGAAAAGGCTTTGTCCTAAGCGGAATAATGTAGCTTCATATGTTGGGTCGGAGGCGGAAAAAAGGGAGGCGAAAGAGGAGAAATTAAGGGACTTGGAGGGAGTAACAAACGGTAGACCGTCCTCATCGAATTCGATGGGTGAATGGGAGAGATGGTGTTCGAGGAGTTTGAGGGGGAGTTCGGACGTTGTATTAGATGATAACGGGACTCTTGTAACATGAACGACAGAGGAGTTGGACGAGTTTTTTCTTTGGAAAGTTGAGGAACGAGAGATACAGAAGGTAAATTGAACTCACGGTTTCTGAGATGGATTCACTATTGAACCAAGATGGGCAATAGTACCTCCTGGACCCCAACCAACACGAAATGACCGACCAAACATAAGGCCGCTGTCTGCGATGTGGTGTTCACGACCGGTGATTATTGAGGAAGAGCTCTCAACGCGGGCATATTTGCGCGTTGGCCGGTGTATTGGAGGCTCAATGTTGTGTGCAAATGAAGAGCGCTACAAAGTATAATTGAACATCAAATATAAGAGTAGTATCGAGTCCTTACCTCTCTGGCGTCGTGTCTCATACCTTCCCCATCCGAGTCCCTAGGATGTTTTCGATTGCGCCGTAACTGGATCCCTTGTTGTTGCTTTTCTTGAGCGCGTAACGCTGCCGTCTCTTCTGGAAGGTGAAACAAGGAGGCCTGCATAACATGCATTCGTTGAGCATCTACACCTAAAGTCTGTGCTCTTGGTATGATTGTACGGTCGGTATTTCTCCTCTCTGGGGGGAGTTCGTGTGCATAATGATAGTCGCCATCTTCGTCTGCGACTAGAGCGTTTCGTGAGCGTGGCTTGGGCTGTGGGATGAGATCTTCKTCCCGCAAGTCGGAAGTAGATGAAGAGGAGCTGCCAGAGCTGGATTCAGATTCGCTTTCATCGTCTCCCTCTCCCTCTTCTTCTTCTTCTTCGTCTTTGTCCTCTTCACTATCCTCTTCTTCGTCTTCGTTTTCTTCATCGTCGCTTTCCTCATCTTCATCCATACCCTGGGCGGGCTTTTTTGGCTCTACAACATAATGCTCTTCATCTTCATCGCTGCTGTCGCTTGCATACGCCCGGAAACGCGCCATAACAGATCGGACTTAAACACGGTGGTGGTCGAAGCGGAAGGACAAAATTGGCACGTGGATCACTGTCACTTCCATGTCTGCTTCAACTGGGGTTAGGGTTTAACAACTTGTGGCGCTAGAACAAAAGACAAACTACCGACTATAGATACATAGATAAATCCTAACACGCTCATTCTAACCATCCTCTCCAGCCGTTTGGACCCATAGCAGCTTCCCACGATCTATCAAACTCCTCTTCAGAGAACCTCTGCATCGCACATAATCTCGCTCGACGTCGGACTTCCATGTCTTCCTCTGGTGTTAAAGAGAATACTGTATGTATGGCTTCAGCGAAAGACTTGGGATCAGTAGCGTGGTATCCTAAAAAGTGCTGTTCAGTAAAAGGTCTTGCAATAGGCAAGTGGACGTTCTCACCTGTGTTCCCTCCATCGAAAGGCACAATAATGTCTTGCAACGGACCCGCTGAAGCATGGGCTACAGGAATTGCTCCCGCGGCCTGCTAAACATAAGCTTTTGAAAGACTGCTCAGATAGAACTAGACACTTTCCATCATTTCAACTACATTGATACCAAAATGCTCATCAACCATGGTACTCAGTCCGATACTGGCCTTCCCTAACCAAGAGAGCATAGTTGGATATGGGGCGTTCACCAAGAACGTCGTTTGTCCCTGTATCTCTCTGTCAGTTTCTGGAACGAACAAGCATCCATTCAACTTGCATCAATACCAAGCTCTTTTGCGAGACTCTTCAAACCTTCCACCNTCTTCGCATCGCCCTCATTCCTACTCCCACCAATGAGAACTAACCGGGCATCCTCATGTTGCGGCCATGTCTTCACAAGGTCAGAAAACGCAATCAGCTGTGTTTTATGATCTTTCTCTGGCCTTTGACCGATCAGATCTAACCACCCAACTGACCATAATGATTAAGTATGTCATACCTGAATTGAGCAAGACTGAGGATGACCTTCTCCCGTCCTTCCAACGGCAGAACTGACATATCTTTCGTGGGACATGGAGGATACACCCGTTCCGCAGCACGTACTGGTCCGTATTTGCGTGGCCTCGTGAAGAATAATTTGCGAATAATGAAGAGAGGCGGGCAAAGGAGGTGTATGGTGTCGAGAAGAAGATCATCGTGCCCTAGGATGATATCGTTGACGTGATTTCGCGTCCATGAGGAATTTACCATTAGGAATCCAGGCATGCGAAGGCAGAGAGCGTAGTAGTACATGAATATACGATAGTACCTAGCAATTGGCGTGAGCGGTAGAGTAATAAATAAGACAAGAGGGCGTACAAGAGTTTTCCCTGGCTCAATAAGGGCGAGGAAGATATCGCACCCGAATTAGTATGACCTTGCTTTCGGGATTTGACCCTTGCCAGCATATCTGTACTAATTGTAGGGAAATGCACGTATGCGCCAGTTGGTATATTTCCGAGTAATGAGACTACCGGGAACGTGAAAGCATATCCCATCGTGTCTGCGGAAAGAAATCAGCCATAGCACGACAGTTACCTAAACTATAACCACACATACCGATATACAGATCAGGTATCAGCTTTCCCAAAGCTTCCCATACAAGTAGGACAGAGCCTATACTTTGACCGAGTAAAGTAAATGCTGGCCATGTCGAGTCCTCAACCAGATACCGTGAATGTAGGAATACGAAATGAAGGGTTTTGGGATCCAGGGTTATATCAAATCTGGCCTAGTTCACTCAAATTAAGTTGGAGGGATAATCGCAATCTCATTTTTAGTTACATACTTTGACTTTTTGAATGATTTCTTCTTTGGACGCGTCTATGTCCCCGCTATAGACTACACTGATGACTCCGGGTTCCTTCTCTTGCAGCGATGTGATAGCTTGCCATAACACGCGCTCTCCGCCTCCTCCAGCATTACTTCATACAAGATGAGACATTATACTGCACTTAAAGCAATCTGGGTAACGCACCAATACGGATGAAAGAATCCTACAATGCGCTTATTCCCATCGTCAGTTATTCCAAGATTCGCAAGCACACCCTTTCGTTTTGCGAAGTTTCTGGAGCGGAAAATTACAGCGTAGATGTGAAGATAGCTCCAGGGAAGAAGAAAAGGAATGACAAGGATCGGAAATATTATAGCCAAGGGTACCATGGTGGTCAAAGTGAAAGATGAGAAGACGCGGACGCGGACGTGGAAGTGCGGAGCGGGCCGTGGTTCCGACAAGGCTATGATGTGGCGTTCGCATTCTTTGTGGGTTGTCCTTTCCCAACCATCATGGAAGTCAGAATCAAAGTTGAATTTCTGACTTCTTTGTCGATTCTATAGGTCAGGTTCGACCCACGCACCCATATTCTACAGCCGAGATGTGGTAACTTCGTGAAAATGGACTACCGTTTCTACTATTCCAGCCCTCAGGGAGTCCTTGGACTTCGCACTACAAGGCTATCAACTGCCCATAGCTAAGTCCTGGGACGCGTGGATTCACTGCGAGAAAGCAGAGGGAAAGTATGCATATACTTTCCCCTAGTGCTCTCTCGGGCGTAACGGCATCCTCCGCACAGAACTCAATGCCGACACCATTGGCTATGTCTAGTTTCATGCGCGTACAAACGCCACATGGATCAATTCCGATTGTAATCTCACGCATGTCTTCCTGCCAGTTCTGTTTTTAGCTCAGACAGATTTCGGGCTCTCACCACCGTTCTGCACATCCTTCGCTCCGGTTCTCCTTATTTAAACGGCTTCCTGTACTTTTTCCAGTTCCCATACACCCCTCTGTCGTACGATGCTCGCACAACTGCTACTCCCTGCACTAATTCTACGACTTGTGTCTGCCCAGACGTATAGCGCGACATATCTTCCTTCGAATGCACCAGCGACGACAGAGGAGGGACAGACGGGGACAAATAAGTGTGGGACGGGTTTCAACCAGACCTCGACTTGCCAAAATGCATATCGTAAGCCTGTTATCTCCAACCCTCACCCCGTAGTCGTCTAAACACAACCACAAGTGAACTCCATCGACGACTGGTGTCTGTGGGCGCCCCCAGAGCCTGGTGCAGACTCTGTTATCGGGAACACTGAGGTCTGTGTTCTCGCTCGATTGCTATCGTTCTGGAATCAGGCTTATCGTTCTTGACAGCGCATCGAAGTGGCTTGGTGTATCAAGGGGGGATATGGCACACGTCTCATCCCCGACGGCGCCATCAAGGGCGCTCACTTTGTCAAGACTCCGGATTTCGTACAGATTACAGGGGTTGGGGACTTGACGCTGCTGAATATACCTGCTGGAGATCAAGGTGGAGAGCTTGACCCTCACGGAGCGGATGGAAACGGTATGTACTCACTTAGATAAAGTGGATAAAATATTCACCCATTATGTGTGGGGTTTAGGAAATCCCATCGGAGGTTTGGTTTTCTCGAGTGCGTTTGGAGAGTTGCAGCAGATTCATGAGTGGACGGTATGCCGCTTGTTTTCCAATTCCAGTGCATCGTCTCAAGACAAAATATAGAACTTCATGGCTGCCGATCAGTTTTGCTTCCGCGCTTGCAAAGATGGACCCAAGGCCCCAGCTTTATGCATGTATCTGCCTTTCTCTTTCCCCTCAACGATACTAAGCCACTACTGCAGGCCAACATATATACGATGTAATGGGTTGTGCGTGGAACATGCCTGCTGACTACTCTTCCGGAGTGTTCGAGCAGTGTGAAGGAGATAGCGGAGAAGTGAGGCCTACATCCATGTCATGTTCGCCGTGTCTAACGCACTCAACGCATTTTAGCCAATGGGTGTATATGGCGGATCTACCTTCCACCAAGGGGATCCGGTGACGCCGAACCCCCACCCTGCTCCGTCGTCTTCTTCGTGTACGACAACAGCTAGTATTGGGAACGACCTTCAGATCAACGGCACTAGTGTGGCGTCAACCGCGAGTGTTACTGTGCGTTTTGTGTCGCGGTCTCATCCAATTTTACTTATATTGTTGAGGTATAGGGCTCAACCACGCGCTCTGTTGCTTCAGGGTCATCAAGTCAATCTGGTAGTGCTCCAGCTGCTACACAAACCGACTCACAGGACAATACAGGAACATCAGTGAAGCCGCAATGGGTTATTGCTTCGCTGCTGATGGGATATATAATGATCTAGTACTTTGTAATAGCACGAACCTACATTTACGAGCGGCGATTGGACGTTATATGCATGCAAATTCTTACGATTTTTTTTAGATTTACTTTGTTACAGACTTGGACTATCACTTACTATTACTGCCTTTTGATGTGCACTATCACAAGTCTTGAGGAAAGACGTGTTCGTAATTTTCTGGGGATTCTCTGCCAGGACTTCCGCCATAATCTCACTTCATTATTGCATCTGTACTTTGCAAATTCGAGGTTTTTAGTATCGAGGACAGTAATTTACTTCTGCGCCACACTTTCTCTGGCGCTTCAGCCTTAGCTACCCCCGGTCGGCCACGCGAGCTTGTTGTGATCGCGGTCGTCCTTTGGCAGTTGAGTCCAAGTTCTTATTTTTTATTCGACGCTCGATCTTCCCACTCTGGTGACCTTCACCCGACCAATAACATTTACTCATGTTACCCATGTCTCCATTATCAAGATTGTCAATGAGCTAGCACGAATCCAAGCTCAAAGTTCCTCTTGTAGTACTCCTACATTGACCCAGCGAAGTACAAAGGGAGGGTGCATAAAGTAACAACACAGGAGACTCTTTTTCTGGGAAGGCCACATATGCAGGGACTGGCCGGACTCAAGAGTCGGAGGTATGTCCAGTAAAGCATACATTCTATCATCTTTTAGATTGCTAAGTTTATTCTAGATGACGAGCGAATACCGAATATTTCCATCAACTTTTCCTTCATTTAGTGCGTTTGCGCATGTGGTACCTTGGTTGTTCCTGTTCTTCCTCCTCCTCCGCCTCCTCCTCCTCTTGCTCCTCCTCCTCCTGTTCTTCCTCCCGTTCATCTTCCTGTTCATCGTACTCCTGTTCCTCCCCCTCTTCTTCCTCTTCTTCTTCTTCCTCCACGATGGTCGATACGTTGCCCTTCTGTTTATCTGTGACTGTGAGCTTTGACATCATCTTTNCCATCTGAGCCTCTTCTCCAACAGTCTTTTTCGACTTTCGTGCACTTTCCAGTGCTTTCTTGGTCTGTTTGGCCAAAAATGTGCGGGTTTTTTCCTCTACATACCATTTATGGAGGCAACCTTTGCCCTCGTAAAACTTCTTCAATCCCTCTTGGATGATTTCTCGGAAGGTTTCTCCGTAGTCCATAATTACCTGAAGGTAGGCTTCCAGAGCCATCAGGCCATCGGCATCGCATAGCGAGAAAACAAGGGGCTCTGGCGGTGAGGATTTTGTGTATACATCCCGCACATTGACCTAAATTGAAATTAAGATTTATGAGAAATTGATACATGTCCATCATATCTTCACTTGCCGTGTCGCTGTCGTCCATGAATCCAGTAAAGACACGACTTGCAGTCCCTGCGATCGCCATGCCGTAGATGGGCGTATTTCGCTTGCCAAGAAATGCAAGATAATGTAGTACGGAGGTCATCTGCATAGCAAGYTGGCGAGCAGCTTGAACCTCTGAACCCATGTCTCGTTTGTACTCGATAATGAAGTAGGGTAGTTCAATGATCGCCCAATATGAGGGGTGTTTGAAATCCAGGCTACTGATTGATAGTGATACAAGGTCGGGATATTCGTGTACCTTCTTTGTTGCCTCAGTGCTTTCTATCCCAATGTCTTCTCTGACCAATGCCAGACCCAAGACGCTATCAGGTATGACCACATCGGGCTCACGAATTGAATCCCATTTTGACTCCTTATTAATCACAGTGACATTGGGAATTTTCCAATGCTGTTCAAGCCTGAAAAAGAGTAAGTACTAAAGGATGTTGCCCTGATATACATGGGACACATGCCTCACTACATGTGCAGATTCTGGATTTTCCAGCCGCAGCCTATCCGTTAGGTGTGAAACCAGTGCATCAATTCCAAGGCGAAACTCAGCCTCAGAAACCGTGCGCGTCTTTCTCTCTTCTTCCAGAGTTAATATCCTTGCATGGGTAGCTGCTAATTGAGAATAGAGGCACCCGTCAAACCTGGCTGTCGTTCTCTCAGACAATTGCTGCCTTAGGACCCACTGAGTGCCCTTCTTAATATCGTTGAAGAACTGAGATGCGATTTCATTCTTTCCCGAGTTTGGATCCTCGGCGGCTAGCATCTGGGTTGATTGTTAGCCACTTTAGAAGCTTATAAAGCACAATAGCCATACCATCTGATACTTCTTCACCATCTCGTACGGAACACTTACAGTGTGGATTCCAAAGGAAGAAGGCAAGGGCTTCGTGGTGGGCAAACGTTGATCCTTCAATGACTTCTGCTGAGGGAGGCTGGCTACAGAACTGGTTAGGTTAACCTGGTGTATTTTCATCCAATAATCGGAGTCTTTTGTACTCCCTGCGATGCTGCCAACATGAGATAAATAAGCTCTCTGTATTATAAACATCATATAATTTGAACAAACTCCGAAACACTCTTGTTCTTGGACTTTGAAGTCTTTGTACCCGTCGATGCTCTCGGAAGCTTTGGTTTAGTCGCTCTTAGTGCGGTGGAACGTGCTGCTGTTTTTGCCGTTTTTTTCGTGGCTGCTGGCATGGTGTTCGGTGGCATTGAAGACCTGATGGTTATTTCGATGGTTGTTGGGATATCTTGGGTTGTATTTGATATGAAGGGGGGCTTAATGGCTGATGTGGCTTCGTTGACTTGCGCAAGGCTTATATATGGCTCTGGGCCGCACTAACCATGATAATGATCGAAATCTTAGTTCACGGAGACTCCAAACATACAGAAGTCAAAAGAGCGGATGTTTCACACTTGACTCAGGATTCGTACTAACTGTGGCTCGTCAAGCACCTACAATTGCCCACAAATCTAGCTTCCATTTCGATTCCACCCTGTTCATCTGAATCATCATGGGAAAGAAACACCCCACAGGGCGAGCATGACCAAAGTACGACCGTTTGTCAATGTAATCCACATGTCATATGCCATGCTATGTGAATTTACACCTACAGCGTATAGCCTAGATATGAATCTATCACAAGTGGTCCAGTTGTTTAAGCGCCCATAATGGACATACATGTGCCTACAAGTATATCTTCCATCTTGATTCAACATAGCATTTTAGTCCAGTTGTCATGGAAAGAATCATAGTAGTTCTTCAGAGCAAGTTGTGGAAGGCTATGACGAACATACGCACCCTCTACAGGCGACAGTATAAAACGAAACCCGAATTGATTCTATTATCTATCATTACTTTTATCCTCTCAACTCCACTACATAACACTTTTCATTGTGCCAACTTCCCATCCTCACACTGATACAACCTCGATGCTTCCGGTACGCCAACGCACTATCCCCAATTTTGCTAAATGTCGCCAAGATGAGACTCGGACGCAAGTATTCTAGTTGACTTGAGAATACTTCGCATTGACAATTCTTAACAGATTGTTGTATGATTATGCCAAAGGGAAACCTGAATGGGATTGGAAGTTTTCCGACCCTCTGGGGCTTGGATTCCACACACCATTCGGACCACTAACCTTTGACACAAAGTCTAAATCCTTTGACGGCAATGAGGGTATCTCTCGAAGATTGGAGGGGTTGCTCTCAGTTCATTTCGGGACAGACAAGGTAATTGTTCTGGGTTGACCCTCTACTTCTCTTTTCTAACTCAGAATATTTCCAAAACCAGTGGGACTTGGGCCGTCTCAATGATGGATTGTTTCAATTTGTCGCACAAGGCAGCACCTTACTCGGCAACGTTAGCACCTGGCAGGCACATGTATGCAAGTCAGAACTCATTCAAGTCTACGCTAGTAGCTCCATGCTGCCGGATACTGCGAAGGCTTTGGACGAAGTCTCCCTTTTCAACATGTTCTGTCTGCATACACAAGTGCCACTGATACGCCCTCGATGCCTTCTGAGTTTTTCAACATTGCAGCACATACCTTTTTACGACGCGATTCTCCTAACAGCATGGTCTTGCCATCTACAAGAAAGACATTTTACAATACAGTGAGTATGGTGGATCATAGCTTCATTTGGAGCTCTCTCACTCAAGTTTCATTTCGCAGGTTTCTCCCTCAATGGCATGTCACAGTTAACGATTCAAAGGGATTCAAGTTGAAGACTCACCTTCCTGATGTTGTTATCTCTGCATCCACCCCAAGCGGACAAATCCCCGTTCTTATTGCAGAATATGCCAAGCACGATTGTGACAGTGGTAAAGTTAGCAACTCTGATGCGGCTACCATCCATGGCCACCACCTCAAGGCAGGCATGGCATCTGCGCTACAAGAACATGAAGAAATTTACCACCAACATAATATCCCTATTATCGGCATACTGTTTACAAGTTTTGATGTTCAGATAATGATTGGCCATGTAGAGGAAGTCAAGGGCTCCGAGGTAAGTATATGAAGCATGATCTTCAGGAATTCTCTGCTGATAACTTGGTTAGACAAGACCCATCCGGGTCGCTGAGTTCGGGTTGAACAAGCTCACAAATCTCCAACTTGAGAACAAAGAAACTTTCGCTCACATATGGTGCATCATTGGTAACTTGAGGCACATCTCAGATATCACTCGCTTTCAGTTAGATTCCACCCAGAAGGATAATCTTCGACATGTATCCACCATACAACCCACAGAGTGAGTGACATGATATTCATGCTCAGTTTATAATTCCGAATTGAATCCTGTCATGGAACCAGATATGCCAACCCTCCGACAGATCTCTCCGGAATGTTCAGAACTTTGATGCTTCCTCCACAGCAGTTGGTCAGTCATATTATCATACCTTGCTTTTCCCTGGACTCAATTGACCTTGCCAGAGCGGTAAGGAAGATCAATGCAATGCAATGCTCACTGAAAATGAGCGCAAGCTTTTGAATGAGATAATCAATGGGTACACCGACAGACCAGCATCACATTCATTAAGAATAGAAGATGACAATAACTCTGTCATATACATCCGAAGTGTTTGTAATGCTGTCAAGATCTCCTTGATAGCGAGGTCTTTTGATCTCACAAATTCCGAGTCATCAGATTGGGCAGCGCTCTATCGCTCTATCCTCTTAATGGATATCTGCAGAAAGGTGGAGACTACTTTACCAATGTCGGTGCTCTATTCTCTTCTATGTTCTCCACATTCTTAATATCATAATAGGCACAACATGGAATGGGCACGCTCTATCCCCACGGAGAAGCGGAGAGGGATCATTGTTGATTCTGTTTTAACAGTATCTGTTCAATTTGAACAAGGTCCTGATGTGGATAGCAGGCTGCAGTTCTATGTCGAACAGGATATACAACTTGATGCGGAGATGGATACATTTTTTGTGCGCATTCCTATCCTTATTGTCGAGTATGCGAAGAAAACATCGCATGCCCGTCTTGTGGTGGCAATGAAATCAGCGAGCCATGTATACCACAATCTTGGCTTGGACCACATTGTTTTTGGTTTGCTTTGTGACAAGAGCACAGCTACATTCATGGAACTCAGAGAGGAGAACAACACGGTCAGTGCAATTCTGGATCTGGTTTTCGCAGCCACTGAAATTGTTATACAGACTTATCTCGATGAGATTGAAAGCTTCGACATCCGGGATCCTTGGGATTGTCTGCGCTTACGCCTCACTTTGAATAATCATGCCATGGTCGCCAAGGAAATTACCACTAAACTTATGGCATCAGAGCCAGATTTTTCCAAACCCTATGTCTGGAGAATTTAGAAAGAGTATAATGTAAATGCGAAGACAAATGTATTTGACCGTTATTACCACAATGCGATAGAGTGTATACTACCTGTGAAACTGGCAAGAAGATAAATCCCTCCAAAGATAATAGTCACTACTTATCCAACATGTATGGTAACTAGGGTGACAAGTCCAGGGAAACAGAAGTAATCCCAGTCATATTTTACATGGGCTATGAAGAGAGGGGTGGATGGTCCTGCATTCGATCCTGAGATCATGTACATACCAGGAAGGATGGGGCTCATGATTCCTCCTTCTGTTCTAGAAGCAAGTCAGTAGATCCCCCGATTGCGACCAGTGAAATCGACATACGAGCCATATAGGATGAAGATATTGATGCCTTTTGAAACCATGTAATCTCCAGCTTCTTTGCTCAGCGGCCCACCCCCATACCGCTAGAAAATCCTCATGTTTCCAAGAGCGCCAAATAACCAAAAANCTGAGGGTGTACCACTCCAGACCTGGATGCCAACCAAGAAACATAATCATCACGTCAGGCCCATGCCTGGGTTGAATGAGTTCAGATTGGCCGCTGCAGTAGCATTGAAAAACTAATACTTCAATGAACGAGGGGATACAAAATAACACGTCACTACTGGTAGCTTTCGCAGTTTCAAAGAGATTTTGAGGAGTAGGAAGTATTGCGGGAGACCGAGGCTCAAACACAGCCATCACTAGTCCACAAGAGGTGACGAGTTGAGCCGTGGCCATTCACAGATGTAGCAAACGACTGACCGTCCAGCACAATTGGACCACACCCATACCATGGTACATTGGCATCACATGGAGCGAAAATACCTGATTGCACAAGTCGCGTTCTCCAAACCATGGGATCAAACAGAGTTGGATCAGCCTGTGATTTTTCCAAGGAATGGGTTTTGGAAAATCCGTCGAGCCTAAAAATACTCAGCAAAGTCCGACCGTTAAAATGAAGGACCCGTACCAGAAGAGTGAAGATACATAATAATTACATCTGGTTCCTTTTGTGTGATAGGGATATCATCGTGCTGGAGTGCGGGGTCCGTCCGAGGCAAGAACAGGTCCTTGAACACGGGGATGTCTGAAACGACTGGAAGAGGGATAGCGGGATTTTCTCTTCCAAACATTTCGAGGGCATCCTTGACTAGTCCTTGCATGACAGGGTCACCGCCGACTAGAATGTGATGAACACCAACTTTGCCAACCAAATGAGCCACCGCGACGGCAGAATTGCGGAAAATAGGGGGCTGCGAAGGCTCAAGTTACGGAGTTCTATTAGGGCATCAGTGATACGGATGAAAACTAACACTAGCCCATAAGCCGATGCGCTGAGATGTCAATGCCAATACGTTCAAGTTTATTTGAGTAGGGTTTTGGATAGGTACATCCACGATACGCCCGCTGTATGTACCATCTCGTATCCCAAAACTCCCTCGATGAAACTCAGCAAGATCGTAGGATTGATAGTTTTCCAGTACCTCGAGCTAGACTGGATGGTCAATGCGTCGATAGTTCCGAAGCAAAGATCCGACTCCAATAGCCCCACTTTAAAGATGTGTCGCTGAACAGAATACTCAGCGTCTTAATTTACATTAATTGGACAGCTGGGTGTACCTTCAGAGTATCATTAGGGTTTGTCTTTGCCCGTTTTTTCAGGTATTCAGATAGTAGTTCGAGACTTGGTTCATGACTACATTCCACGGTCATAGAGTCGCCTGCGTAACGGGCAAGAAGGATGTAGGAAGTAGTCGACTTGAACGCTTCTGCAGGACGACCGAGCGCATCCACACACAACTAGGAAGATGTCGAATTGCAAATTCATCTGCTCCCTTTTTCTCCTCTCCTATGAAGTTCTTTACTATCTCTTCCCAGATCTGTAGTTCGTCGGAATCCTCTTCTCCAGACTCTGAGAACATGTTATCGAAATCTTTAGCAAACATGTTGTTTATTTGGGTTTGAGAGGTCGGTTCGGCGTTGGGGATACCAAGGATAAACATACATATTTTCTTGTGCCGTGTAGTCATGGGTCTTTTAGCCGTCGAGGCTGATGGCTACACTCAGCGCAATCAGTCTTCAATGCTCAATCTGTAGCACATGCTAAACTCACCTCAACCCGAAGTTTGATACTACCTGGAGTCCCCGCCAAAGTAGATAGTAGCTCTTCCATCCATTCGCTGTACGCGTAGTCCGAGATCCTCACCAGCAAGAGTTCATACCATGCTAAGGTGTATCGCATTACCGTCAACACGAACAGGGATTTGTCGTCTGTAAATCGGCTTTGCGTTGTCGACCATAGCGCCGGCCATTATGCCTCTGCTGCAGCTCGATGGCCAAGTGTATCTTTGAGGTTTTCCACAGCGAGTTGGACAGAAGATTTCGGCGAGTCCCACTGGTCGCAAACATCGACGCGTATCTTCAGAGGACTGCATAATACGGTTTGTTAGTGGTACGAAGATCCAGACCTATCATTAGCCATTTCTCAGTACCGTCCTCAATCTGTACACTCTGCAGAGCTTTATGGAATTCAGCATGACTGCGGGCGTCAGTTCCTGTCAGGTTTTGGTCTATCAAGTCAAGAAGGTGTTGGCAGTTGAAGTAAATGTTTGAAATTCTGCAACAAATTCGATATGACATCAGATACACTCAGTGTCGATAAACACGTGACCAAGCTTACGGCGGCGCTCCCAACACTGGCATCAGTCTGTCTCATACTTGTCCAGCGGAATAAAGGCTATTTCTGTTCTACTTATCGTAAAGCTATAGTACTAATGTGCTCGTTATTATGATAGAAATGTTGTTCCCCCTAGAGACACCATCGTATAACATAGGATTATGATTTGGCAGAAACACAACACTCACCTATTCAATGGACTTCAGTTCACTTAGGTAGGTAATATTTCTGGTCCTTACTCTCCTGAGAGTCAAACATTTCTTCGAAGACTTCTGACCTACGGATGTTACAATTCCTATGGCTGTTTCAAAGAGATCTATTTTGATAGTATCAGGAGTTCTATTCGATTCCACTGAACTTGGGATCGCAGGGGTAGTATCTTTGCTTGTTTTACATGGTTCTCCCAGGTAAATCATAGCCACTTCTCATCATTGACTAGGTGCTGGACAGGAGTGCCCTACACGTTCTACGTAGTCCTTTTTGGGATTCCGATGCTTTGAGGCCGGAAGGGGAAATTATTTGCAAACCCGTCGGAGGAAGTATACTCTTTTTTGGCACACAGTCAATTGCGTATCTAGACCTAGATACCATTGACCCACCCTTGCGTTTATTTCTTCAAGAGGACGAAGTACAGGATAGCAGAGTATAGCATATCCGAGTCATTATCTACAAGTCTTGAATCGTAGGTCTTTCTTTGTACGCCGAGATGTGCCTAGTCTAAGTCAAGACCTGTATATAAGGTTACCCATCAGTGGCGCTTGCCGTGGCTAAGATAAGATGCGAAGTATGTATAGGATCCGATGTAGAGCAGTACTAGTATACTTACCATTAGCTTGGCTTGTTCGATAATGTAGAGATGACAATGTGTTGAGACTTCCTGTGGCGTTTCACTATACACCGACTTCAAACCAGTTCCAGTACCTTGGCTTTTCTCTGGGGCACATGTCCCTTCTTTTGCTCGGTGCTTGATCTCCGAAGTACAGTCACTCCCATGCAACAATACAGTACGAGTGAAAAATGAAAATGAAATACAACTTTCATAATTTTGCTTCCGAGGGAGGTTTTCCAGGTGTCTGTCGCAGTTGTGCGCTCTGTCCACCTTTCGGGAGATGGCTTCCCATCTTCTCGGCCGATATCTGCTGCGAAAATTCTTCAAATGGACAAAATCCAGCGCAAGTGACTCGATTTCGCCGTCGTAGAGTCGTATTGCACCCTATTGCACCACGAAGTACCATATGGGCACTCGATCGGGGAGAAGAAGTTGAGCCGCCACCTTTCCTACGACCATGCTGAGGATCCCCATACTGTTGTGTTTTCCTGACAGCTTGTTGTATCGACATATGTATTGAAATGCTTGTTCGGAGACTATGCATCAGGGTCCCGAGTCGAGGGCTTTTACTCTAGTATGAGGTACTAAAAATACGATCCGCTTTCTCGACAATCACGGTTGTGATTGTTATGCTTCCCTTATCTCTAGGACCCTGGCAAGTATTCCCAACGAGCAGGGTGCCATTTTCCTCAAGATATTTTATTTGTTCCAGCCAAAAGGCCAGGCAGAGCCGCACACGACCAGAGAAAATGCGGGGGCTTAGCGGGCATGTGGACGGAAGTATGGCCCCCTTGGAACATCTGTATTTTCCCGTTCTCATGCGGTTCTGCCATGATTGAACCAATTGATTTCGCGTGTGCCTAGCCCATGTGGATATAGATCCAGATGGCCGAAGCACTCAAAAGCGCGAGAAGCACCAAGGTACCAATCCAACTCATCGTTCCCACCAACCACCATGGCGACGTTGTCGAGCGAGCTCAGGTCCACCGAGCAAGTTGCTAGAGTTCCTTCCAGGACCCCATCGTCCGACGATGAGAAAAAGCCCTATGCATCTGAGGAGGGTGCTGCAAAGGAGGAGGAATTGGCGGCGTTCGATGATCACGACGTGTGAGTACACGGCACTTCAATTCAAATATGTATAGCACTCATGCTTTCCCCACGAATAGTACCAAGCCATTTCCTATAGACCCTGATGAGCCTGAAGAGACCCACCAGTTGACATTTAGGTACGAATGCGCCAACTTACATTGCATAGACGACTGATGTGTACAATAGGGCTGTTTTCGTTGGCTGTGTATTGGGATGCATCGGTAAGCATATAAAGTTCTTGAATCATTCATTATACAGTACTCAAACTACTCTCCAGTGGGTGCATCAAACATTTACTTGGGACTCAAGACCGGCTTCACCTTCGGACCACAACTATTCGGTGTAGGTAGCCCTAATCGTTAGCGGTTGACCCACTCTGATCTTCTACCATCCAGGCCATCTTCGGTTTTGCTATTCTTAAAGCTATTTCCGTGTCTTTCCCAGTATGGTTCTTTGG
>LBLO01000477.1:0-22399 GCA_004354395.1 Chondrostereum purpureum | reverse complement strand
TAAGGAAGAGAAACAAATAGCTGTGAGTAGAGATCAAANAGAAGCANAAGACGAGCAGGTAANNGTATTAGCTAAAAACAACGACGCAAAACAACGATAATCAAAACTTCATTGAATKGGGCATGTTCATCTCAGAGAGCCAGCCCAGACGCTTCTCCGGGACTCCCTCCCAGTTGGGAAAGGGGACGTTGATACGAGAGTATCCCTTGGGAATAGGGTACCAAGCGCTGACGGGGGTATCCTTATGTACGCAAGCCTTCCTTCGGACGTCTACAAGGATCTTCTCTCTCGCTAACCAGAGCGGGTAAGCGCGAAGCTTAGTGGGGAAATACGCATAGATAAGAGCGTCATAACCGTGTCGTCTACCACTGTCTTCTCCTCCAAAACAAGAGGGAGGGACGACATTGAGGAGAGGGGGTGGAAGCTTGTATTCGAATGTTTCGATAGCATGTCGGAAGAATGATGTTGGTACGATGAAGAATTCGAAACGACGGATGAAAAATGGGCGACAATTCATGTTAAGCTCTTCCGCGATGAACAACACCTCTGTATTCTCCAGGTTGGCAGTGCAGATAGTGGGGCCGACTCGATAGTAGGAGGCAGCATTGCCAGTCCCTCGGAAGTTTACACCTGTATAAAATAGGGTTGGCATGGTCTCTCCTGGGCAGGTTTCGGGGATGTATCGGAGGACGAAGAGGTCGGGAACCAGCCTGAGAGGGCGTATTCAAACCTTCCTCGGATGCAAACGACGGGGATGGGTTTGATGTCGAATGAATGGATTAGCCCAATGGGGGATATGTCAGCTGTAACAGAAAAGGGGATAGAAGGAGTGTGGGGCGAAGGTGACCTATGAACGACGACGGCTCCTTTAGCGGAATCTAAAATGGGAGACTTCCCTTTTTCAGAAAAGGAAGACGACGTAGGTGAGGTTTTCCCATCAGAGAACGAATGGGTAGTGAAGGTGTTTTCGATGGTTTTACGCGAGGAGCATGGAATGACGGAGCGAAAGACAGAATTATAGGCTTTATAGCGAGGTGGTTTATGCTTTGAAACACAGTCAGGACTAGTGTTGCCGCGTTCAATAGCAACACGCCCCCGAGTACGATCCGGACCGGAGAAAGATTGAGTAGGGGGCCCGTTCGTTCCTGGAGCATCCTTGATAAGTATGCGAGCAAGCGAAAAAGCGGATGTAGCTGGAGTAGCGGATGAAGCTGAAGTAGCAGGGGAATTAGTGTCGTTAGACATGGTGGTTAGGGGAAAGAAAGGAATGATTGGCGTTTTTCGCTTGTCGGCTTATATAGTGWAATGAGTAATGAGGAATTAGTGGAATCGCTTCGAGGAACGGGGTAGATAGGAGAAGGCTTAAGGCTAGAGTGAGTAGACGGGGACCTGAAGCAGCATGGTGCGTAGCTTCGGCTTGTTTCTAGGGTGGTTTAGTCGTCATGAGATGGGGTCTAGCCTGCTTCGATTTTGTCTTCTCGGTTAAACGGAATCGGAATCGGGTGGTTCACTGTCATTTCCCAGCAAGATCTCTGCTTGGGATGCCCTCTCTTTANGGTTCATGAACCAATGCTCTCGGTCGATATACGGAATTAACCTTATAGCCGCTATTCTGTGTGAAATCTTTGTTCCATCGGGCTCACCTATGACGTAAGACTCCCCTTTGGTCTTCCGGATTACCACAAAGGGTCCGGAATACCTAGGGCGAACCTTTTTAGCCATAAGTGAGTCCTCAATACCAGAATTTCGCAACAGCACCAAATCTCCTTGTTTGAAGTCCTTCGTTATCAACCTATAATGGAACCTCTTCTCGAATTGTTTCTTGGAGTTAAACCGTGCCTGGAACAGAGTTTCTGCTGCCTTCTTTATATCTTCCGGCTGCTGTGAGATTTGCCTAATGCGGGCAGCAAGAAGATCGGATGTCGTCATGTCAGCTGAGAATGATCCACCAATGAAAGTGGCTTCCATGAGATCCATCGGTAAAACCGGCTCTGTGGCGTGCAACAAGAAGTATGGGGAATACCCTGTTACTTTGTTAACGGTAATTCGATCTGCGAAAACAGCGGCTGGCAGAAATTTAGACCACTGTCGTAGATTTCCGTCTGCAAATTTGATAATGGCTTCTCTAAGAATAAAGTGCCCTCTTTCCACTACTCCATTAGCTGCGGAATTATAAGGGGATATCCTAATTTGAGGAATGTTGAGCCGTCTGGCGAGGCTCTCGAAGGCGGCGGCAAACTCTCCTCCATTGTCTGTGACAATGTGCTGGGGACAACCATACCGACATATGATCTGTTCCCAGAGGAAATCTGCAATGGCCTTGGAGGTGTGGCTGGTAATGGCTCTAGCTTCTGTAACGCCAGTTAAGTCGTCTTTTGCCGCGATGATATAGCGATGTCCTTGTGAATCTTTAGGCATGTGCATTATGTCCATATAGATCTTTTGAAACACAGCGGTGGGTCTAGAGATTGTCACAGGCTTTTTCATCTTCTTGAGACTACGAACTTGGCATTGGTGGCAACTCTGCACGTGATGTCGAACATCAGCACGCATGTAAGGCCAGTAGAATCGAAGAGCTAACATCTTGTAGACTGTGTCAATGCCGCGATGACCACTCTTTTCGTGTGCTTCGGTAAGAAGAGTGAGTCGCTTGTCTGGGTCGAGAATCACTATCAAAGGATTTCTCTTTCCATTATCTTTTATGAGCTGGTTGTTTCTGTAAACAAACTTCAGAGCTTTGTTTAAGAATCTCTTCTTTTTCTGTACATCGGGGAATATGGGGGTTTCTAATGTATGTAGGAAGTGGCGTATTTCTGTTAACTCCCCATCTGCTTCCTTTCGGTTAAGGTAGCAGGAGGGTAGTTCGAATGAGTCGTAAGGGGGTATTAGAACTGGGGGTAGTGTAGCTTTCGGGGATCTAGAGGTAAAGAGTGCTATCTTGTCTAACCAAGAGTCATCGTCACTGACGGGAGACTCATCGTCGGAGGCAAGAGGTCGTCTGGATAAGGCATCAGGACCATGAAATTTGGTGGCAGATACGTGTACGAGTTTGAAGTCGAACATCTTTATGNCCTGAATCCATCTATTGATAGTGGCATTCGGCTGAAGGTCGGGTTCGTTAAGCATGCCCTTGATGTACTGGGCATCCACTTCGACTGTAAGATTCTTGACTCCAATGATATAGAATCTCCAGTGGCGCAAAGCGCGATAGAGACCAAAGAGTTCGAGCTTGGGTTGTGAATAGCGACTTTCTCTTTCCGACATAGGAAGTGAACCAAAACGAGCTGGTCTACGCTTCCCATTCTCATCTATCTGGGATAGAATCATTCCTGTGGCGTACATGGAAGAGTCGATGGAGAGAATGACAGGTAAGTCTGATTCGTAGTCGATAGCACGTAAGGCTGGGGCTGAGGTTACTAGTTCTTTGATAGTGGCGAAGGCCTGCTCTTGTTCTGGTCCCCATTCCCACTCTTTCCCTTGGTGATAGAGCTTGCTCAAAGGGCGTACGAGCTGGGAATAGTTCTTGATCCAGATGCGAACAGTGCCACAAAGTCCTAAGAACTGACGAACTTCTTTAGGATTTGTGAGGGCTGGCCACGATAGTATCTTCTTGACTTTGCTGGTATCTGGAGATCTCCCTTGACTATTACAAGTCTGTCCTACTATTAGGACTTCCGGGCGACAGATCTGAGCTTTGTGGCCTGAAAATGTGGCGCCTGAGCATTTAACGCGATGCATAATGCGATGGACGTCGAGGGCGTGTTCCCAGATGAACTGTCGAATCCCAGGGTTTTCTGGAAGAGTAGCTGGCTTTCCTGCCTCATCAAGGTACATAGACTTGGGTCCCTTGATAGCGAGGTCATCAATGAAGATGTTAGCGCAGGCGGGGATCTCTTCTTGCAGAATAAACACAACACACTTCTGAAATTCAGAAGGTGAATTGGTGAATCCTTGTGGTAAGGCAGTGATCTGTAAAAGTCCTAAGGGTGTCATGAAAGCAGTGAGCTCTCTACTGCTGACATCGAGAGTACGAGCATCGAAACCTGAAAACAAATCAAAAACCGAGTAGCAGTAGCAGCCTGCAAAGTTCTCTATAAAATCATCAACAACAGGGAGCATGCCAGCGTCTCGGACAGTCACTCCGTTAAGAGGCTGGAGGTCATGGACAATCCTAAGCTTCCCGCTCTTCTTTACAACACAGAACCATCTTGAACGGTAGGCAGAGTCACTTGGTTCGTAAACTCCTGCCTTGATCTTTGAGTTAAGGACTTCGATGACTTTCGTAAGGATGCCAGGTGGTATAGGTATGTTTCTATACTCCCAAGGAGTATGTGGCACAGTAGGAATGATGTATGGCGAGAAGTAGGTGTCTTTGAAGGTGCCACGCTCTTCGTCTTCAAAGGCGAAGGYGTCTTCATTGAGCATAACGATGTGCGTGAACAGTTTCTCTTCTTCGACTGACAAATCTCCTTCTTTATTAATCTCCAGAAGAGCAAGCCTCTCTTCTGTGATCTTCCTTGTGGGCGAGAAGCCTGGCGCATGAAAGGGTAGTGGTGGTAAAGTCTTTAACGGATCCTCTGGAATAGTGCGGCGTACGCGACTATCTGGAGGCATTGTTGTGGAAATAGGCTTCACTTTCTTGTCTACTCGTTTGTACATCGTAAAAGACTTTAGTTCTTTGTCGTCTACATTAGCTAGTAATGCATAGTCGTCGTCGTCTTCCCATTCGAATGGGGCGTCAGATGCTGAGTGGCGTCGGTTCTCTATTGTCTTGAAACCGTGCTGCTTGAGTTGTCGACGAATACGTTTGTCTTTCTTTTCTATGCTGCGTAAAGGGATGCTAGATTTGCCTTGTCGTCGTAGATGACGACTAGCAAATGTAGTAAGAAAACAACTAAGTTTTCTAGGAACTTTCTGTAAAGGTAAAGGTATAGTAGTGATAGGAATAGGAATATCAGTAAAGAAAGCAATGTTAGTAAAAGAAATTTGAGTTAAGTTCAAGGTCAGACTAGAAGTAGAATGAGAAAGAGATGTCATTGAAAACATAGGTGAGTAGAGCCCTGCTCTTGATGAGCAAAACAAGGCAAAAGAGATATAAGTAAGGTGAATGAGGCGCCGTCCTGCGCAAAGGAAAAGATGTAGTAAAGGATAACACAAGCCCGTCGTGATGTAAGGATACAGAAAAAGAGTCATAGGTGGTTTAACGCGTCGTAGGTAAAAGAAAAAGAGCAACAAGGTCCAGAGAGAGTAGACATTTAGCAGGGTAGGGGTATAGGCAACAACGCGGGAGTGGGTGGGTAAGAGAAATAAGTCCTTTCGTAAGGTGGATAGTATCGCGGGGGCTGTGTGGGTATCGTATACGACGCAGTCGCATAAGGAGTAGAAAACAGAGGAGGGGTGGATATAGTGTAAGGAAATTGAGTCGTGTTCAAATCGAAATGCGTGCGAGGACGCGGGACAGTGGTAGGTGGATAAGGGAAATGAAAAGAGCCTAATGACGGTGTCACAAGATTCTGTGGAACATGAGTAGGCGCTGACATCGTTAGACTCGACGAACGTACTGGCTGCGGAATGTATCCCTGACGGTATGATATAGTTCTGTAGTTCTCCCCATATGCGGCATCTCCAACCCTCCCAGAATATGGGTGTCCCGACCGAATATCTTGAATCGGAGGTAGAAATGCATCTTGGCTTGCAAGATGATGAAGAGAGCCGTTGGGATAAGAGGGAGGATAGGGGGCTGCAGAAAGTTGAGGGTATGGTAGCGACGATAGTTCGCGTAGACAAGGAGGAAATAAATTGCAAGGATAGTGAGGGTGAGGACGGGGAGACTGAAACCGAACGCGTCGCGTTCCTCGCTGTCGGCTCCGAGACTCGGTTCTCGGTCCGCTTCGGGAGGCGGTGCCGGTGGTGGCGCTGGTGGATAAGGTGGGGGAGGTAGTTCGTCGCTGTCTGTTGGTAGATCTCGAGGTCTCCTGCGTCTCGAAGAAGAAGCGGCGGCCTCCCGTGGTGGTGTTTGATGATTGAGAGCGCGACGTCGTTGTGCGCGAAATGTGCCGAGCTCGGCCGTTGAAAGACTTCCGAAGGCTTGTTGTATCCTTCGTTCCCAAGCGCGATCGGCTGGTGAAATGCACGTCGGCGGTGGGTGTATGTTTTGGCATCTTGAACAGTAGATTGAGGCGGGAGAAGGGCGACGACGAGGCATATGAGTAGGATATGGTATAGTCGAATCGATCCTGCGATGGGACTCTGTAAAAATTTCAATAGTATCATTTATCGCGGGGAACGATTAATAAGAACTTACTGTGGTTTACGATGGAATCGAGATGGGACGAGAGAACGGAGAAATGAAGAAATCGAGAAACGGGAAGATGTTGCCAGAATGAGACAACGAAAACGACGCAGTTTTAGGAGGCTGCGCTGGGGAATCGATGGGTCGTACTAAAAAGAAAGCAGCACAGGCTGCGCCGTATCGAGTTTGTTGGATTCGAGGTGAGTTTCTACATAAGGAGTTGGTTGAATGGTGGAAGGAGTAGCGCTATCGCTAATGAAAGCGGGAAGGGGCAAGCGGCTGAGGTTGTCCCCTTGTACGGCAAAGGTGGTTAGTCGTTCGACGAAGGTATTGAAGCAGTCAAGACACAACTGCTCCTTCGGATCCACGTCGTGTCGGAAAAGGGTGGAAAGCGAGCTAAAGATGATGTATTCAAAATGAAACTTGATCATTTCTCGAGCGCCTAGTCGAACGCTGGCGTGATCGAAGTGTTCGTTGTGAACTTGGTCGAGTAGTCCGATACTGTGCGCGAGACGCATCGCGTCGGGGTCTCGAAAGTCAGGATAAAGGAAGAGGTCAAGAACCTCGGCGATAGCGTACTCTCCTTCAAGACGACCGACGTATAACGCCGCCATCAAGAATGAGAGTTCTTCGGAATCGAGAAGGGGATTGTAAGTGCTCCCAGACTGCCGAATCAGCAAGTCCGAGATGACGCTGAGCTGAGAACGAGGGAGATAAGTTTCTTCACTGAGTAGGGAGATAGTATAATTTTGCTGTACCTCTTCGACCTTCTTGATGAAACCCTTCTCTTCGTAGTAGCGTCGAATGTTAGCGAGACCGTGTTGCATGAGCGAGCGAATATGCGACCACTGTCGTACAGTCTTCGAGGGGACGTTCTTCAGTCGCTCGGCGACTGAAAAGACTGGGCCAACATTGGCCATTCGAACGAGGTGGTTTTCGGGCTTGGGAGCGTCCTTGAAAGCCCAGGACTGCTTGTAGTTTCCCATGAAAGGTTTGAGTTGTTCGCCGATACGTTTGGTCATCGCGATAGCGAAGAGAGGCTCTCCTTCGAGGTAATAGAGCCTGCTAAAAAGTCGATTGAGAATGTAGGCATAGATAGATTGATCGGGACGGTTGATAAGTGGTTCGGCCACTTTATTATTGCTGTAAAATGGCGGTAGACTCGTAACAGGGATAGGATTCTTGTCGGGGGCATTAGACCATGCAAAGTTGTCGTCGTCGTGTGTGTAGAGCGAAGGGGGAATCCCAGGAGGAAATTCCGGCACCTTCCTACCGTGTTCTTCGTGAAGGCATTCTATCATAATTGAAAAAGCTGCGAAAAAGGGGGAGAGGATGCTCAGTTCCACTAGAGAAACTGAAGGGGGCATTTTCGAGAGAGCTTCGTTGAGATCTTCGTCAGTCGACGAAATATCCGTCGAGGAGTCGGAGTCTGAGTCGGAATCGAGGCGAGTGTAGGGATATTCACTAGGCGTGAGATCTATCATCTCGACGTCTTCGTCCTTAGCGTGTTCGATTTCCTCCTCCTTGACAGATTCCAGAGCTGGCATGGAGGGGGAGACACGACCAATATCTTTGTTAACGAAGACATAATCGGTGTCTTTAGATGTTTTAGCATCTTGTCTGAGGATAGAGAAATATCTTTTCGTACCTAGACCCTTAGGAGATTTCTTCCTGATGATTACATCTCTCTTCTTCGATTTAGTTTGCGCAACCAGGCGCGGGGAACGAGGATCACGTTCAACGTGAGGGGATGGTGATCGTTTGGGTGGATAAAAGAGTTCTAGCGCTTGGTCATACGGCGCGATATCGGGTGTGGAACTCCGGGCCGAAGATGCGATCGAGGAATCTTCAACCAAAGTTCTCGTTGGGGACAGAATTCTTTTCAAAAGGTCAGTGGCTTTTCTTTTGATAGGAATATGATGATGAACATACGGCTCGAGGTCTACGTCCATTGCGGCGAAGTCCAAACTCTCCAGTTTGATAGGAGGGCGGTGTTTGATAGTGCGCTTTACGATACGGGTGTCGGGTGGAAGATTCCTGACGTCGGGAAGTCTAGGCTTAGGTGCGCCTTTAATCTTCCTTTTCTCAGCAACTTTATCGTCGGCATCTCTAACCATCTTGTTAAGACGCCGCAGAACCTCTGGAGGATGGGTGCTCAACAACTGCGGCTCCCCTGTCCAGGTTCCAGTCTCGTCGAATCGAGCATTATCGCGGGGAAATTTATTGAGACACGCAAGGCCCCACGGATTGTGGCCTCGGACGACAGTGAGATTGGTCATCACCGACGCTCCGAAATTGGAAGTCGGGATTAGGGTGAAAGCGTCCTCGATCATTTCCATGATCTCGTCGGCTGGTGTGTCCCCCATTATTATCTCATATCTCTGCTTTTCATCACTATCTTCCATAACTTCTAGCTTTCGAAGGAAATCGGTCGTCGCCAGCAAGTCGAAGTGAGGGAATTGCGAGTTCAGTTCATTGGTGCGGGAAGGTAAACGATTGTCGGGTTTGGCGGTTCGATAGGGATGGGGAAAGGTAGCGGGTTCGAGAGGCCAATCTTTGGTCTTCTCGAGGGCGGCTTCGTCGGAGACGAGGGGACATGCGAACTCCCATTTATCGTCGGGGTGTTCAAGTTCGGCAGGGGGACAAACAATACGAAGGTAGGCATGGCCTTGGAATCGGTAAGGATCCCCCTTCTCGTTTGCGGCGGCGTGACCAGTCAAGTTGAACAGCGCGTAATCTTCGAACGGCGTACCATAGCTATCGACTCCAGAGCCGATGCGTACAGATTGGCGCGTCAGAAGATGGAAAGGGTAGCATTCCAGCTCACCACCCTTGTAGTACTTCGAGCGGATCTCTGCGACAAGGTAAGCTAATGTATTGACTACATTGCTCATATTGACACTAATCCCAGCCACAGGATGCGGCGCTCGAGGTACGACAGCGAAGGGGTGTTCGGGTAGAGCTTGGTGAAGCTCGCGAGGATCAACTTTAAGAGTAGTGGGGTCAGTAAGGCGTCGAATAGGCGGTTTGAAATTGTAATCCATACAATTTCTCTTTGTAATAAATTCCTTTGGTTTCTTGTAAAGAAAATCGGGCTTGGTGCCAGGCGGAACGTCGGTCATCAAGACGTCGTTCATTGCAGTGAATATGCGAGTTTGGGTAGGTGGAATGGATATGTGAGGAGGGGGGTTTTGGAGACGAGGGAGAATGGTTTTTCTCTGCTCGTTTTCACTATTTCTTTTATACGAGTTTCCTACGAGGCTAAGGCCTTTCGTTTTCATCGTAGTCTCCGTACCTTGTACCATTTCACCTTGGTCTGTAGCTCCTAGTACCAAGGATATCGATTTTCTTTCTGTCTCGCTGACCTGTTCCTCGAAATCCATTCGCCACAATGGAAAAACATTCATTGTGGCTTCTCCGCCCCATTGTTCTCCATTGTTTCGATGCGGCGAGCCCGACGCTCGCTCTTCTTCGGAATCACGAGGACTGGCGCGAGGCGCGCTAACGATTTCCTTTTCTGGCTTCGTATCATTCACCGGGTCGAAATTCGAGTGGGGCCGAAAGGTCTCGTGCTCTACCGGCATTTCCGAATTGCCGGATTTCCGAAGCCGGTCATTCTCTTCCTTTGCTTCTCGGATCAGAGTCTCTACCTCATGCCGCCATGCGGCATGCAAAACTCCGCTGTCCTCGGCGCTTGCCGCGTCGTCATTATTCTCTTTCCCTTGTTCACTCTCCTCATTGTCATCTCTTTCATTGTCTGAACTCGACGAAGTGTCCGTCGCTCGGAACTCATTTTCGTCGGTATGGTAACCACTTTCTGGTGTGTGAAATCGTTCCTCTTCTTCGGGGGTTAATTCTCGAATAAAGGACCCCGTGGCCTCTTCTGCCGGGCCCGAGTAAGTGCGCCACACTTCTGGGTCTTCCGCTTCACGGCTTCCTATAATCGTAAGTCTCTCCTCTATTCTCTGTGACAATGAACGATTTAACACTCCGACTCTTGAAGGAGGTCTCGAGTTCATATTTTCTTCTTCGGCAGGTGTAGTCGGCGGCGCGATAATCGCATTAGCAGGTTCGGCTCGATTGACGAATAACACGCGTCCCATTGTAGTGGTAGGATGGGGGCATACGAGGGATTCTTGTACGGGTTTGAATGTCCTAGGGTCTTTTACTACAATGTAAGTCCCATCTTCTCTTTCATCCACTGACACCATGTTATCTCTCTGCCAGGGACGTCCCAAGAGTAAGTGAAACGGCGTCTTTTCACTACTTGTTACGAACAAATCGGCGGGCATGCTCTTACCCCCGTGCTTCAAATTAACACTTCGTATTAATCCCTTCAACGTTCCTTGCCCTCCATTCGCGTCGTTGATACTGGCTTCCTCTTCCAGGTCAATCAGCATTCCCCGCATACATTCCGCCACTACCGTCTCGTTTACGATGTTCATCATCGATCCTGTGTCCAAGATCGCAGTGATGGGCTTGTTTTTAAAGCTCATTTCGAATTCGATTAAGTCGGCTTGGGTAGTGAGAAAGGCTTTGGGTAGGGGGTAGTCAGACTTGACTGTGAGACTGAGTTTTTGTCGAACATTCTTCTGTTTCATTATGTCGTGTAGCTCGGTTCTAAACTCTTTAGATATKCCTAATGCATTCCTGACYGTAAAGTCAGGAATCTTTGCRTCTARTACTTTATCCATTATCTCCTTCTTGTTAGTCGTCTCCTCTATACGACTTGTCCTTCCCGACGTACGTCGAGGTGAGCGTTCTTTGCTTAACTTAGCAATCTTCTTCTCCTCCCTCTCGGGGGATTCCGACTTTGGTGACTCTCTTTTCACCACTATTTCTTCTTCCTTTGTCCTCGTAGGTGGGGTTCGCTCTGCGCGAAACTTGACTTTGCGAGGTTCTCTTGCATCGACAGGTACAGGTTCCTTTACTCTTTCTGCCCGCGGAAAGTTGCTAATGTCTTTCATCTCGACGTCTACTTCTGGAGTAGCTCTTGGTGTCTCAATGTGAGGTGTCGCAGAGATTTCGCGTTGGGGAGTTTCTGATGGGGATCGTATACGATCTTTCCATGCTCCTCTCCTGTGAGTTGTTCTGGTAGGTCCGAGTGGGGCGGCATCTTTCTGCTTGCGCCACTCCTTTGTCTTTTCGAATGCTTGCTGACGTGCCTGTCTAGATGATCGTTTTGGTTTAGAGACTGGGAGAGCAACTCCTGGCTTACTCGTCAAGTAGCTAGAGAGCTCCTGCTCTGCCTCTTCATCTTCATTCAACAGGGCATCTTCGCTGTCAGATAGGTCTGTAAGGTCAGTAGATAACTCTTCATCAGAGGCATCACTTAGCTCTGACAGATCTAGTTCGTCATCGCTGTCAGGATTAGGATCGTACTCTAGATCCGAGTCACTGTCTTCTTCGTCAGAGGATTGAGCTTTACTCTTCCTCTTTCCAGCATCTTTAGCTGTCTTCTTGTAGAAATAGGCAGGTAGTGGTCCTCGAGTAGTATAGAGTAAGGATCTGGTTTCCGGTCTATTTGCTACTGGTGGGGTTTGTCGTTTGACTGCGTCTGCAATGTATTCATCACGATTCTTTCCAATGAACCTCCCTCCGGGCCAAATCCACTTTCCTGCAGGGTCTTGAGTAATAAGGCCTCTTTCCTTCAAGATGTGAAGTTCGGGACATTGTGAAACTCGGTGATCATGGCCACCACACCCATAACAGAGGTGTGCACCTGGCGCGACGTAGGAGTTAGATCCGTTAGGGTATCGAGACTGAATCTGGTAGGTTTGTCCACCGACGGGGACATTGTTAGGATAGGTAGAGGCATGTGCACTCATGTGAGGGGGAGGATCTCTAGTGTCATTACGAGGTGGAGGTCGATCTTGACGCTGATTAAAGGTGTTGTTGGTGCGTCCACTTTCATATCGCTGAATGTTAGGAGGACGAACACACTTTTCAGCTATTCCTGTCGTGTCAAGCTTCAACACCTTGTAATACATAGGACCGTAGTCTTCTTCTTTCCCCGACATCTTGTTAAGACGTTTAATGAGACCTTCGACTTCCTCTCCCTTGCCGTTGTACTTGGCTCGTAAGCTACTCTTTCGAGTACGGGATTTCTCTCTCTTCTTTCCCTTCTTCTTCTTGGTTTTGGGTTTGTGCTCCCTTTCCCTTCGGTAGCGATTCTCCATTTCCGAGTTCGTAGATTCATCAGAATCACTATCTGAATTCTCTTCTTCAGAAGTGAACTCTCTCTCGATCTCTATACCAAAGGCTGTAGGATCCATAGTCATCGTAGTAAAGTTGTCACGCTGGAAGTAGGCTTCCGCGACAGTACAAACTTCGTCGATGGTGAAGGGAGTAGATAGACTACGAGCAGGATTAGCTGATAGAATCTTGGCTTCAAGAAGAGAGCGAAGGCGGAAGGGAACTCCTAACCAGAAGTAGGTGTGATAGTCATGGTCGGAGAGTTTTTTCTTCTGGAAAAGCACTCCTGCTTTCTCCTGGTATTCTCGATAGTACTTCTTCCAATGCCCAAGGTTAGTACATTCCTGAGCTTGGGATTCTATAGAAAACTGTCGAACTTCGTCAGGGAAGAAAGGGAGCTGAGCTTTCTCTGCGTCGTAGTACTTTAGGAGCACCTTCTTCAGTCCTGGCCAGTCCTTGTCTAAGTACTGTGTGGTTGCCTTGATGAAACTGCGTACTTTGTTTCCGCAATAATCAAGGATTCCGTCGCACTGTTCACTGGGATTAGTGACTTTGTGCTTGGCTAGCAAGCGCTCGTAGTGACGAATAAACCTCTCTACTTCCATGTAGTGACCTCGGAAAGTAGTAGGTGCATCTCGATGATTACGAGGAGGAAGTTCGTGGATGTTAGAGATGGAGGTCATCGTGGTAGATGTAGTAGTAGTAGCTGGGGTAGTGATGATGGGAATTGTAGGGGTTATAAGTGCAATGGGGGCAGGCAACTGTGGAAGGGGAAATGTGGCTGGGGGTGCGACGGGCACTGGATTCAAGGGAGGTAGGAGTTCTGGTTCTTGTTCTGAGTCAGAGGAAGATTCTGGCTGTGGTTCTGGAGATAATGAGAGCTCGTTCCAATTTCCAGAAATGGAATGGGGCTCAGAGGATTGTAGTGAGGAGACTGAGGCAAGTGATGAGGTAGAAGATCGACGGCTTCTATATAATGATGGACCGGGTAAACCAGTCGACATATAACTCTGGCAGAGTTATAGTGGTAAGGGGAATAGATCTGTAAAGGCTAAAAGCTGCTAAAATGGTGGGGGAATTATGTGGAAAATCTAGTCCTCCGGGGCGCGAGTTCGAATCCCACTCTCGTCACCAGTTATCAGGCTAGTTCAGTTGTTTGAACAAGGAGCACTGGAACGGACGTTAGTTCGAGTGGTGATCCTCTTGAGATGGCGGCTATGGCGGCTAGGCTAAAACCAAAGAAATGCTCGGGGCTGCAAGTCTAGGTTTATCGTGCGAATGAGGTAGAATGTGAGATAACCCAAACAAAGGGGTTCGAATCTCTATACGTGTAATGTCGAGGTAGCTATACTGAGCTACTGAATGCTAAATTGATAATCTTGAACTGCGAGTGAATATGACTTGGGATGCACCGACGAAAGGTGTTACGACTGGAATACGAAGTGTTATACGGCTAAACTTGGGTGTGATACTGCTAAACTTGGGTGTGATACGTGACGTCGACTGCTAAACTTGATACTGATATGCGAAGGTAACTCTGTAAACTGGAAGACTACAAGCGCGCCGCACTGGACGTGAAATAGAACTTCTAAAACTAGTCCCGAATACTGGGGGATTCCAGGAGCAACCAGCAAGATTCAGACAACTGCGTAAATTCGAGGGGNAAAACTAAAATTGTATTCTGAGATTTCTGGCTACTTATATAGTCTAGGTATTTGTACATGTTAGGGATTCAAAGAACAATAGGCCATTGTCCTCCCATTGTTGTACGCAGCCTTTCAATAGTTGCTAGGTTACGCACAGCCATGAGAAGCAAAGAACCCATCAAAGGTAAGTAAAAATGTAAGCAATAATATGTAAGCGAATAGTAGGTAAAAAGTGACGTCCAATGCTGAGACCGTATAGTATGTGGCAAACTAAGTAGTCATGTCCAGGCTCAAACCCAGTTTAATGCCTGACANCCGACTKGCCGACCATTCTCTCATTCACTCTGAAGGGATAGGCACTGTATATTTTCAGCCGGTGGGAAGGGAGGAGATAGTCATATTCGAAGATGTTCTCCATGTACCTACACTACGAAATAATCTTTTATCGCTATTCCAACTCACCTGCCGGAAGGGATACACCATCACCATTGTGGGAGCAACTGTCAGTTTCCTTCTCCACAATCTCCTTCAGTTCACAGCCTCGGTGAACAGTAACCGGATTGGATACTTGAATGGTCACTCCATTATCCCATCCTCGGCATCTGCAGCAACAGTTTCCTCCTCCACCTGCCCCCTTGATATCGCTCTCTGGCACCGTCGTTGGGGACACATTAATGTTGGTACAGTGACACATATCTTCTCATCCCAGCTGGTCGAGGGTATGAAGATTGTTTCAAAAACCAAACCCGACCAAATCTGTGAACCATGCCTGGAAGGAAAGCATCATCGGCACAGTATTCCGCGAACACCATCCTCTCTACGTCGACGAGTCCTAGCCCTGATTCACTCCGATCTCAAGGGACCCATGCCTGTTGCCAGCCGCAAAGGGAACAAGTATTGGATCTCATTCATCTGTGACGCCCTTCGTTTCCTTGCTGCTGATTTCTTGAAGAAGAAAAGCGAGGCTTTCACTGCTTTCAAAAAGTTCAAGGCCTACGCTGAGAACTATCATGGACTCAAGATTCAGATGACGAGAGACGACAAGGGAGGTGAATATATGGGAAAGGAGTTCGAGAAGTTCTGTGCAGATGAGGGCATTACACGCCAGCATACTGAACCAGACGAACCTCATCAGAATGGCGTTGCTGAACGGGTAAATCGCACAATCGCAGAGGGAGCTGGAGCCGTCCTGGCAGAAGCAAACCTCTCACAGATGTTCTGGGAGGATGCAGTCGCATTCTTTGTTCACGTTCACAACAGGTCCCCCACTTCAGCTGCTCCTGACACAACACCATATGCTGGTTGGAAGCAGAAGAAACCAGATGTCTCCTACTTCAGAGTTTTTGGCTGTCTTGCCTATGTGAACGTAAGCAAGAAGAAGCGTCGAGGTTTCGAGTCCCACGTGAAGAAGTGCATCTTCATTGGCTATCCAGCAGGTACAAAGGCCTGGCTGTTCTGGGATCCAGTGACCAACAGGGAACTAGTCTCCAGTCATGCAGTTTTCGATGAACGGGTATTTCCAGGAAACACAAAATCGATTGTGAATCCATTCGGAGATCTCTTCCCTCTGTCTTCCTCCGATATAACCCCGGTGTCATCTATCACAGTGCCCTCAACACCATCCACTCTCTCTATCTCACTTCCTATTCCTGACCTGTCAAATCAAGTTGAGGATACTGAGACTGATCCAACCCCCTCAGGAGACAAGACCCCACGAGCAATATCTCCAACCCTGCCTGAGATCCAGTCCCCTCTAGGATCTCCACTCACACCAGTTCCCACAGAGCTAGGAGATAGCCCTCCCCACTCTCCAAGTCCTGCTCCATCTCGTGCTCCATCTCGTGCTCCATCCCGTGCTCCATCCCGTGCTCCATCCCATGCCCCATCCCGTGCATCATCCCGTGCTCCTTTTGAACCCAGAATGCTTCCAGGAGGTCTTATTGAGCCCCTTCCCAATACTGGCCGGGGTTTTCGCCGGAGATCTGGACAAAACCCCCAGCCCTGGAACTACAATGGTCCACAGTGGCCACCATCTGCGGAAGATGAAAATGCATCAATAGCTATCAACGCGGATGTCATTTTAGCAGGAATGGCATATGCAACTGGGGACGATGACTTCTGGTACAGCTCAATGGAAGAGGCACTAGACTTTTCCTTCGACATTGCAGTCCAATCTGCTCACAAGACGACTACCCATGACAACGAACCCCGAACGTTCAAAGAAGCAATGAAACGTCCAGGAAGTGAAGCCTCTGAATGGTTTGCAGCAGCCACAAAGGAACTTCAAGCACTCATCGACAACGGGGTATTCGAACTTGTTGAACGTCCAGAGAACCGATCACCAATAGGCTCTCGTTGGGTCTTCAAGATAAAGAAGACTGCAGATGGATCAGTGGAACGTTTCAAAGCACGTCTGGTGGCAAAGGGATATTCCCAACGTCCAGGTTTCGACTACACTGAGACTTTTGCTCCAACTCCAAAATGGGCAGCACTTCGAGCAGTTTTAGCCCTTGGAGCCCTTGAGGATCTAGAGCTCTGGAGCGTCGATATCTCCTCAGCTTTTCTCAATGGTGACCTTGAGGAGGAAGTCTATATGGAACAACCAGAAGGCTTTCAGGAGAAGGGTCCAGGATGGGTTTGGCGCTTGAAGAAGTCTCTTTATGGTCTCAAGCAAGCAGGACGAGAATGGCACAAGAAACTCCACACAGTTCTTACCTCGTCATTGGGCTTCACAAGGGTGCAATGTGAGCATAGCATCTGGGTCTACCAGCGGGGTGATACTCGGATCATCATCCCAGTCTTTGTCGATGACATGACTATTGCCACTAAATCACCAGCCAGGTGGAAAAGGTGATTACCGAATTACGCTCTCACTTCGACCTTCGCGATTTAGGGCCCACCTCTTTCCTTCTTGGAGTTGAAATTCATCGAAACCGCGAAGCCAGAAGCCTTACCCTATCCCAACGCCAATACACACTTGACCTCCTTGCACGGAACAACATGTCAGACTGCAACCCAGTGAAGACTCCACTAGATCCAAACATCAAGCTCTCTCTCACAGACAGTCCAAAAACTCCTGAAGAGAAGCAGGAGATGGAGGAGAAACCATATCTCAATACCCTGGGAGCCATCTCATACCTCGCTATTGCTACTCGCCCCGACATTGCCTATGCAGTCAGTGTCCTTTCACGATTCAGCCATAATCCAGGAATTGCACACTGGAATGCACTCAAGCGACTTCTACGCTACTTGAAGGGAACACTGGACTATGTCATTGAGTACCGTCCTGATCCTGACTCTGGGGAACTCTTCACTTCATTTTGTGATGCAGACCATGGAGGAAACCCAGACAACGGAAAGTCAACAAGTGGCTATGTTGTGAAGATGGGAACTGGGGCAATTAGTTGGTCTAGCAGGCTACAAGCCATGGTGACCCTCTCGACAACAGAGGCAGAGTATGTCTCTGCAGTGTCTGCCGGACAGGAGATCATGTGGCTCAGAAACCTCTTCACTGAGTTCGGCTACACCTTCCAAGGCCCTTCACCACTCCGAGTTGACAACCAGTCAGCCATCTCTGTTGCTCGGAACCCAGACCACCATGGTCGAGTGAAACATCTCGATCTCCGCTTCTACTGGCTGCGAGATGAGGTAGCAAGAGGCAACATTCGAGTTGACTATATTCCCACTGCAGACATGCCAGCCGACATCTTGACAAAGGCCCTCTCTGTTAGACCAAGCGACCTAGAACGATACACGCAGGGTAAGCGATCTCAGACGTGGTGGGAGAACAACGACTAAGATTATGATCTACCTAGAACGATACACGCAGGGTAAGCGACTAGGGAGATAATAAGTAAAGGCGGGTGAAGATATCTAAGTAAGGACTTACTCTCAGACGTGGTGGGAGAACAACGACTGAGAGAAGATGAGGGATCGCGTGGCGTAGGTATATAAACTAATAGTCACGTGATCATAGGTAAGCCACACCGTTGAATAGATAAGACGCCACCGCGTCTAACACACCCCCTTCAACGGTGTCGGGTTATAAGACCAAGACCAAGAGACGTACAGTGTTTTTCATGTAAATAAGGAGAGAGAGGTTTAGTGAGAATATCGGCGACCATTGAGTGGGTTGAGATCCACTTGAGCGAGAAGTGGCCGTCGGTTATGTGTTGTCGGACAAAGTGATATCGGACGTCAATATGTTTGGAACGTGTAGTGATAGCGTATGAGTGTGCAGTGTCAATAGAGCTTTTGTTGTCGGAACGGATAGGGAAAGGATGAGGGATAGGGAAGTCAATGAATGAAGTCAACATGCGAATCCAGATGCCCTCGCGAAGGCAATGCGTGAGCGCCATGTACTCAGCTTCCTGTGATGAGAGAGCGACCGTCTTCTGCTTGCTTGCTGACCATGATACAAGGCCACCATAGAGGATAAACGCATACCCGGAATAGCTCTTACGATCTTTCGTATCGGAAGCCCAGTCCGCATCACAGTAACCAGCATCAGTCGCACGAACATCATCCTCCTGGGCACCCCCATAAACAAGTGCCCATGAACGGGTATGTTTCAGGTATCGCAGGACAGACTTCGCTGCCAGGAGGTGCTCGCGACCAGGTTTCGAGTTGAATTGTCCTAATGCTGCAGCCGTATATGCAATGTCGAATCGCGTACAGGAGGCTAGCCATTGAAAAGACCCAACTAGGCGCTGGTAAGTCGGTTTGACATCGGAATCTGGTATGTCGGGTAACGCATTATCTGGCGCATCGTCCGGTGTAAGATCTGTAGGACGACCCCTGAGTGGTGTTCTGTGTGTAGTCGCATCCGCCATGCCAAAGGTGTCGAGTAGATCGTCGATGAATGGCTGTTGTGAAATCCAAAGTATTCGGTGCTCACGATCGCGTGTGATCCGCATGCTGAGGAATAACTCGACTGGTCCCAAATCATTAGTCTCAAAATGTTCATTGAGTTTACCCATCAGCCAGCGATAAAGTGGTTTTGAGTTTGTTGTAACGAGACCGTCGTCGACATGAATTGCTACAGTCATCTTCAGGGTACCTCTAGTCAAGCGAGGGATAGCCTTGTGTGGAGGGTCGTCCCAAGAGGCTTTGAAAACCGCATTGTCTGCAGGACAAACAGCGAATCCGAGTTGGAGGAGAACACCACTGAGTAAACAATACCATTCATAGGCCGATTGTTTCAGACCGTATAAAGCTTTGTTGAGACGTAAGACTGTACCAGGCGTACCAGGATGACCAGGGATTTGTCGACAATAAACTTCCTCCCGTAGGGGGCTGTTCGTGAAAGCTGCCTTGACGTCAAAGGTGTTAATCTCGAGGTCGTCCATCGCTGCCTTCGCTAGGATAATCCGGATGCTCGTCATCTTAGCCACTGGCGCGTAAGTCTCCCCATAGTCCTCCGGACGTTGGCTGAACCCTTGAGCAACCAAACGAGCTTTGCACTTCGAGATATTACCCTCAGTGTCATATTTATAGGCGTAAACCCATATGACACCTACAGCTCGTCGTCCATCGGGTAATTTCGACTCTACAAAGACATCCTTTTCGACTAGGCCATCGAGTTCCACCTTCATCGCGACAAGCCATTTGTCTCGATCAGGGCGAGACAAAGCTTCCTTGTATGACTTTGGAGGGCGCGATAAATCCCAGGTCTTCCCATTCGAAGCGCGATGTGAAGGAGGAGGATCTGGAAGAGGGGTGGTCTGTGCAACATAGGCGGAATATAGGCAGAGGATATCCCTTGAGACATCACCGACATCGGATGCCGTGTAAGTAAGAGCAACCAGAGCATGGACATCGTCGACAGAAAGTAGAGGTGCCTCTTGAGCCGACCTACCCTTCTTCCGAAGGTTTGCGAGTCTGGTATGGTCATCGAAAAGCATCCCCTTCTCTGTCCTTGTTATGGTGCGACGTGGTCGATCGGTGTTAGCTGTGGTGGGTGTATCATCAACAATAGAATCGACATCCGCAGGCGAGAGATCAGGAGGAGGTTCTAGGGCATGTGAGGGAGCGGTGAGAGTGCTCAGACGACCAGGAGTGTTCTCGTTGAAGACGGCATCCACAACAAAATGATAACCACCACGAAGATCACGTACTCGGTAACCTTTGCGGTTTTCTTCGTATCCTACAAAGATAGCCTCACAGGCCTAGTTGTAGTATTTGATCAAAACTGATGGATAAATCCACCTGTCAAGGTGGCAGATGAAGTGGATCTATTCCTCGGATGATGGTCACCAACAGGTATGTATCCACCACACTATATCTCCCNTGGATTTATCCATTCCGGGGAAAAAATTTTGGATTTTCGCAGTGCAAAAATGCATTTTCGCGCACCTTTTGTCATCCGCCAAATCGGGATCCTATTTACGTGGGTTCGCCGCATCGCGCGCCATCAAACAAATGAAAATTACCCCGGAATATTTCCAGCCTATTGCTGGGACCGCATTCGGTGCCGCCACATAGCGTAGCACTACCGGGGCACGGTAAATAGTACGGAATTGTCTATTAATAACCGAGAATGTAATTTACTGCTTTTAAAAATTGTCCGCCGCAAAAAGAAAGCTTATAAAAACGCCACAGCGACCGAAAACCTCACCAGCCGCTGCCCTCGTTTGGGCCGTTCACCGTTTCCTACGTTTCGCGACTGCACCTGCATCTGAAGCGGTTGGCTTGCGCTTTTTTGCTGCTCCAGAATCTGCCACAGCAGCGGTTGTTTGGCTATCAATAATCATCAGCGCCACATAAATTTCTCTAGCTGGAAAAAAAACTTGCCTCGGCATTGCTGAAATAGCTCGAAGGANCCCAGACAACGTCATCCACAGCCTTCTTCCAGCTTATCAGACCTGTCTTCTCCTCGCAGATGCATGCGCCCACCAGAACAAACAAACCACAATGGAATAAAATTCCATTTTGCCCCGGTGCATCTAGCATCTCCCATTCTCCCTCGCCTGCTCTATCCTTCTTACTCAGGGGTGTTTCTCCATCTACCACGCTGCGCCATTCCGGTTGAAGCCGTCTCCACCAGCGCCAGAAACCCTTTTCGAAATCGTTGACGCTCTCGATTGGTGGGGATCCGGTCCGACCTCGTCCTACCCACCAATCTATTTGCCCCGGTCGAGCGCCGTCGCATTTAGGTAAGGCGCGGCGCCCCTTGTCGAATCCCNGATCGTTCCTCCACTGCGAGGAACGCGCCACGGACAGTAGTCCATCAGGCCAAGACGTAACAATTGACACAAATGGCATGCCTATAGTCAGACTGCCAAATGCCATTCTGCTGCTTATTTGTATAATTTTCGAGAAAATAATTAAAATTTCGAATTATTTATTCATTTTCTTTGTATTTGTCACAGATATGTGACTACTGTTACAAATGATCAAAACCTCGGCCTAGCCATGACATCATTATGGGGAGGTGACTCATCTATCAAAACTCCGAAATGGCACTTCCACATTTGGGTTGAGATGTGCCTGGATCAATTAAATATTATTATTGGGGCCTGTGCCGCAAATGTGGCGCTTTTTTGAAATGAGCTGGCACCTACTGGGGCAGCATGGGGCTACATATTGGGGGGTTCAAAATTATAATATCTTTATTTGGGTCTCTACATATCCCTATTGAAATCTTAGAGCCAGGGGATACCTGTAAATACGAAAAAATGGCCAAAAAAGCGAAATAAATGAATAAATTGGAAATAGGGTAGGTACAGCTTGAAATGCAGGATAGCTATCGCTCTGGGGACTTCAGAAATGGATTCCTAGGGTCAAATAAGGGTAGGAACAAAAGGATTTATGGTTATATATGCCCTGAATCAGTGGGAATTTACAAATACACAAATGATGTGCTGGCACTCTTTGGGCAGTTTCCCTATTTTTGGGGGCACTTTAATCGAGCTAGGAAGTACAATTCCTCTACATATATGCTATATATAGAGTCTAGAATAGTTTTTAGGGCCTCCCCTACCCAGAAACTGCTTAAAAATGTGAATAGGGTATATTGGGCTACTACCTGGGAAAAGGGTATGCACTGTACTAGATACAGACTAGCTAATCATCTAGGGTCTTTTGTATTACATTTATATACACAATGAAAGGCTGGGCGCNTATCTATCTACCCNAGATATGCCCCAAACAAAAAGCAATTCAGGAAAGGGACAGGAGGAGCAGGTACAGTGCATACTAATTTGCAGCACTTTCCTTGCTCCAATTTTCTTCGGATTTTCTTTCAATARWAAAAAAAAAAAAAAAT
>LBLO01000476.1:0-24369 GCA_004354395.1 Chondrostereum purpureum | reverse complement strand
ATAAAAAGGGAGAAATGAGTGATGAATCAACCTGTGAGAGGGCGCAATGTGACCTATTTGAGGTCGCTTGCCGCTCAAGCGCTCAGTTGCCGGTAGGTTGGTATCGCACAAAACAGGTTGTTTTCTGACCTCTGTGATTTCGGATAAAAGGGACCTGCGAAGAGTGCCAGAAATACCTACGGCAGGTGTGATTATGTCCAATCATAGGTCATTGTTATAGGTCATTTTCTGCCCTAGGCAACTTTCACGGAGTTTCCCCACAAGATCTACCTAGTTCTACCCACCGCACTGTGGAGGTGCTTTTCTTCCACTGATAGGTATGTCCAGGATTCGAGGAAATCACTACAGAACGTGAACGATCAGAATGAACAAGCAAARTACACCTTCGTCTTTCGGTGCTGGAGAATGTCCGTGCAAAGTTGAGATCAAAAGTTCCTGAGCCTTTGTACTCTGAAGAGAAGAAGATGGAAGGACGGTACTTTTGCGGTTCCAGGCAGTGTGTTCTCCGGGTATATGCCATCCAAAACCCTTGTCCGACAGCGTGGAATGCTTAGCCAGGGTGCGCAAAAATATGGCACACTTTCCTACGCAGCTGGCATCGCTCTCCTTTACTCTAAGCATATCCTCCTCTCATACTTCGTAGATGTCATAAGAGTACGGCCCTCGGGTTTTCCGTGATGCCTGCGGAACGCACTGCCTAGTTATGATCCTCAGCACGGTCAAATTKCTCCTACACTTATGGACGCGATTGCGAGTATATTCGAGCGCGAGAACGAGCCTAGCGTCGAGGAACTGGTCAAAGCAGAGCCTTGGGACTACTGCTGCGTCCCCCGGCCCCGCATAATGTTTGNCCATCAATCACATCAACGGGATCGTCGAACATATCATGACTCATTTGTATTCTCCAGCTTTTCCGTCTACTTTACCCATTCATTCACCTTCTCTTCCCTATCAGTCCCACAGCAATGTCAGCGTATGGCTCTATAAACGCCTCAAATGTCTCTGCACTTCCTGCGACGGTATGGTTTCCTGGTGGGAATGAGCCGCAGGCAGATCGTTCGGTGATCATCCATCATCTCAATCTTGCCCGTGCGCAAAAATATCCTGGCCTCGTTGAATACCTCAGTAGCGTGTTTATAAAAGAACTTGAGGATGGAAGAACGTATCCTCAAGAAACGCCATACGATCATGCTGCATTTGTATCATATTTCTTCGCGGCGGAGGTCTTTGTGGCGATCTACAGAGGTGATCATGGGAGTGATATTGCAGAGGGTAGCCTGGCGATCGACTCCAAACTGGGCACTTACAAGCCTTGGGAAGAAGTTGTAGCTGGATACTACTACGTTTGTATTCTGAAATCACTACGTTTCTGTCTGTAGTAATAAACATATTTGAATACAGGTGAAGCCGAATTATCCAGGAAGATCTTCTCATGTGAGTTTGAATACGATCGTCTTTACTCCAGAGATCTCAATATTATTCACCATGCAGATCTGCAATGCAGGATTTGTAGTCCCTCCTCCATTTAGAAAAGGAGGGTATGGACATGCGTTAGCTAGATCTTACCTGCACTATGCTCCAAAGCTGGGATACCAGGCTAGTGTGTTCAACTTGGTCTACGTGAACAACATCGCGTCAATCAGGTAACCTCTGCCAGATATCCCTGCGATTGCATTTCTTCTAATAACTCTCCCCGTGTGCAGGCTTTGGGAGCGTCTCGGATTTACGAAGGCTGGCCTTATCCCTCGTGCGGGGCGTCTAAGAAAGAAAGATGAAGACGGAGAAGAATACGTCGACGCGCACGTATTCTACAAGAGCTTCCTAGAATAAAGACCCACACCCTAACGCCGCACAACTACTCGGAGAATAAAAACAAAGCATACAGCCGCATCGCAAAAAAGTGTACACTTGACGCCCACCATGAAAAGCATCAAGATCAGAAAGCATTCTAGCTGTAAAAACGTATCCCCGGAATTGTCCTTCAAGATACTGCTTATAGAAAGTGTTTGGCGATGGTGCGCCCACATATTTCTGAGTACGAAGACCTGCAGGTCAATACGACGGCTCCGCATCGACGAAAATGGGTTGCAATAGGGGACAAGCCACAGTGCCCGATCAGGATGCTGAAGTCTCCATCAGACTTGCCGATAAATTGCAGATGCTTACCGACGCTCAAAGATAAGACCAGGCCAAATGAATTATGAGCAGCCGTATCGCACGATGTAAAAGTGAAAAAAAAATTCGCACTGCTCCCGCTGCCGTCCACGTCCATAGCGGTGTGTATTAAGTGAGTAATAACTGACATCGGGTGGTGGGTCCCGAGATCCCGCAAAGGATGGTGAGGCATCTCGGCCGATCCGGACAATTTTTCAAGAATGTAAGCTGAAACAGGTCGAACACAACGCATTTGGCCATGGGTTACATACAAACTTTGCGCGATACTCGGAAATCTGCGATAGCAAAAATGCGGCGTCACGTTCTCCAAATCCAAGCCCAGAATGCCCTGTAGTGCCGCGACCGTTACGGATCCATGACTGACATGCGGAGGGACTCCCAAAACTATTGGAGAATGGTTGGGTGTTGAGTTTACGAAGAACGAGGCGAGCTCCATTTCGGTAAGCTATCGAAGAGGCGGACGCGCGCTCGTGGCCATCACGAGGGAGTAGGACAAACTAGAAATCGTCACGGAGGATACTGTGGTGCGATAAACCTCGAGAGATAGCCATCGCCTGTGACGCGATACACGGGTGGGGTTATGTTTGCCACAAAACATATGTCATTTTATGTTTCTATGGGCGTTATTTCCAACCAAGATATCACGTTTGAGCGCCGAATATGTCCTGTAAGATGTGCATAATTTGATGAAAAATGGGTAAGGTGTATGTATACTAGTAACACTCACATCATGTTTGATCGTTGGAGGTTGNATGTCGKTCAAACTTTTTCCGCCCACCTCTTGCGCACATAAAACAATGCTCGATTTCTGGAGAATCGGGGCCGCTCAGATCAAAGCCCTTAGCAAGCTTCTCGTAATTAACTTTGAAGCCTTTGACGAATACGCCGGAACTCATCTAGACACCTTAAGCTGATAGTTATAAACTCTGGGATGTCTGCTYACAATGAGGGTTGAGAGGGAGAGTTCACGGAAGAAAGAAAATAGGGGCTGGAATGATGACCCAGGTCCGATTGACTCATCAACATGTGGCGTCAGATAGCCTGAATGGGATTTGTAGATTTTCGYCTATGCAACACACCCTCGAAGACCTGACGTTGTCCTTCGAGAATATGGCCCTCCTCATTTTCCATTTTTGCTATATGTTCTTACCAAGGGAACAAGACTAATGTACAATGTCATCAGGAAAACTAGAACACAAATGAGAGCATACAAATGGTAAATAACAAGTACAGCGTGTAGGATTACAACACGATCCTAAATTTACAATGCTGAAAATCTTGTACAATGAACAACAACTACTGAGCAACCAAACCATCCTTAATGAGACTCTCCGCGAGTCCAGATCTCGGCTTGATAACGCATTCGTACGACACGGGATAGCTACGTCTTAAGGTCAGAATACATCCTTAGTCCTCTATGCAGCAAACGGGACTTACCACACCATCCCACTCGTAAACTCCCCAGGCTGCTTTCCATCCGGCTTTCTCTCGATATCGAACGCAGATAGAACAGATGTAATGACGAGCCACATAGTCGATTGTGCGAGCACACGGCCAGGACAGATACGTCTTCCAAATCCGAACGCTGCTTCGGGGTGAGGCATCTCGTTATTGATTGCGTCCCCAGTCATGAATCGTTCGGGACGGAAAACCTCGGTGTCCTCTCCATAGATTTCTGGATCATGGAGCATCGCCCTGGGGGAAGAAATGAGTTACATCGATAACCTCCTTAGAGAGAGCAACAGACCAAGCATTCGGTAAGATAATAGAATTAGCAGGGATGCGATAACCGTTGTAAACGTCTTCAGTCGGAATGTGATGAGGCAAAGCTACGAGAAATGAGCCTGGAACAAGCGATAGCAGAGAAAGCATATCTCACCTAGAGGAGAAACGACCTGCCATCTTAGCACTTCCTTCAATACGGCTTCGATATAGGGAATCTTCTTTTCGTCGTTGAAATCCGGGAGACGGTCGGTGCCAATGACAGCGTCAACTGCCGCTTGTGCTTTCTTCTGGACCTCGGGATTCATGACCATCGCTACAAAGAAAGTGGCGAGAGCAGCGAATGTCTGTTAAAGGGGATCGTTCTGAGATTGGTCTAACACCATAAGATGTGCCCTTACAGTATCGGCACCAGCTGTGGATTACACTGTCAACAATTATAAGTCGGTGGGCAAAGTGATGCTCCACTCACCAGCATACATGATGGACAAAATCCCAGCTAATCTCTCCTCACTCTCGGGTGTCCAGCTTCCGTTCTCCTCCATCTTTTGCAAGTTCCTCGAAGCAACGGAAGACACGGCAGTCCCATCCGCCTATACAAAAAACGCTCTTCAGTTCGTACCCAGGCAGGCAAACGCGAAGTGCACTCACCATAGCCTTCTTCACGTATTCTAGTGTTTTTATGGGCATAGCCTCTACGTCGCCCTTGCTCTCGCTCACAACCTTCTTGAACCAGGCACCAGGAACCCAACTAGGGAGGAATCTAAGGGCGGGTATGTAGTCCACGAGAACGGATCCCGGATTTCCTACGTCAGCGAGAGCTTTCATGGCGCGTTCAGCTAACGCAACGAAAGGGTCATCTTTGGGCTTCACGTCGATACCATATGTTGAAGACAGAATCGTCCGAGCCGTCATGCTTTCCGTCAACAGTATATCAGCACCAGAAGCACCCGGGACGACGAAATGAAGAGAGCCCACTGTCTGAAATGCGTCTCGAAATCATCCGGGCTTGAGAGCAGGTCGACGAGAAGTCTGCGTGTGGCGTCGAGTGCACATGGTTTGTGGTACGTGGTAAGGGCTGAAGGCTGCAGCTCGCGATGAAATTGAGTGTTTAATTCTTTGAGGGGTCAGAAGACATCCTCGGGTCAGAATATACCTGATTGAGAGTAATATCTGACGCACTTTTCCAGGGTTCTCCGTAGGGAAGGAAACTAAAGTCCCATGTGAAGCCAAGACTAATATCGTAGACGCCGTTAGTGTGGAAACGATGACCGCGTTGTGAGAATGAAACAGAAAACTCACAGTTCTCGGACCATCACGAATCGTGGTCTGCAAATGTTCGGTCGGGTTTTCAGCGATGCGATCATAGCTACAGAAACAATGTAGGGCTTACCTGTCGTTATACAATGAATACCTCTTGTCGAACATCTCCTGCGCAGCNTTGGCACTGTTCACAACGATCATCGACTTTCCCGCAAGATTTAAATGCACGAGATCCGAGTCTGCAATGTGACCGCATCATGGGTAAGAGAGCTCCACTTCAAAGACCAATTCGAGGGTACTCACCATATTGACGTCCCAGATCTCTATAATACACCCACTCATCTCTTGAAGGGAGGTCGTAGATGTTACCAAGAAGTGGAAGGCCACGGGGACCAGGAGGTAGAGGCAGGTTAATCTTCGACGACTTGCGTTTCAAGAAAAACACAAGCGCGAAGGCTCCCGCGAGGAGGAGGATTGCGGTGTTATCGAGAACGGCCATGGATGAGATGAGAAGGGAGAATTGTTTCCGTGGCTATCCAGTCTTCCGGGCTTTATAAAGAGCCACGACCCCACTCGTTGACTACTTGAAAATGTCAGGGGACCAATCGCGGGAGACTGGAGTTCCTTCGTCATAGGTTTCGCGTAGAGATAAGTTGCAAGGGATACCGAAAGAAGGGAAGAGTAAGGGTTTGGAAGATCTTTCAAGGTGTGCATCGAATGCGGGCGAGTGTTCTTCTGGAAATTTGTATCTSCYCTCCTCAAAGATAAGCTTGCCGGAAAGCTCGAATTAATGATAATCCCCGATGCGTTGCTTGACGTAGAGATCTTCTGGCCTTATCGTTATATGACAAGTGCCATTTCCTTCTCGGCGCTCCGTGCTCAGCCAGAAATGGGTCACGAAGAACGCCACAGTCCCTCTGTTCCCCAAAACGTTGCGATGTCCCGGGTATAGAGAGTGCAAGGGCAGGTATCAGAGCGTTCCAAATATTCCCAACTTAGCTGTGCTCGGACCGATAAGTCAAAGCCACAATCTCGGAGTAGTGGACTTGGATCCCTACCATCCATGAGGCGCGATTGGCTGAATACCTTTCGCCGAAGGCAAGTATACCAATATAAAGATGGTCCGCAATTTAATTGAAGGAAATGTCCCTTGGCCTAGCAAATTGCTTGAGTTCCAGGATAGAATAAGAAATCTCTGGGGAGAACGTATCAAAAAACACACTATCTCAAGGAGGTTAAAGTTATGAATCTCATCACCTTGAATCCACCAACAGTGGTAAGAATATTATTCCGCAGGAATCACGTCTAGCACTTGTAAGCATCTCACTTGGTGATAGAACTCGACCAACGGACGATAACTGAAAAAGCCTGTGCTGCACGCGTGTAGATAACAGCCAGGTTAGACAAAGATATCGGTGATACTCCGAGTTAACGGGCCTCCGAGTATAACCAACGCTAATTTGAGCTTGTCTGAGTAAATACTTATCGTGACCCGGACGTGATGCGTGAATGATAAGTTAAACCAAAGACGTAGCATGAGAGTAGAAATTTGGTAGTAACCCGGTGTCGCTCGTGTTGCAGGGACTCTCTCCGCACCGCCTCCCTATATACACCGTACACGTGAGGTCCCGATGAAGAGAATCAACCCTTCCGCCTTACTTCAAGTTAGTTCTTTCAAGTTTCAACTTCTCGTCCTTCCCGACCAAGAGAGGTTCAAAAAGTGAGTCGGCCCAGGTTCGAACTGAGGACCTTCTGTGCACAAACTTCTTATGTTAGACAGATGCGATAACCAACTACGCCACCGACCCGTGATTTGTTTGTCTAAACATGTCGTTTCGATGTTATGCTGTACTCCAGTGGGCTAGTCACCGCGTTGCAAAGCGATATTAAGACAAGATGAATACAACGTTGAGTAGCAACTTCCGCTTAACACAACCTGCAGGTTAGCATATTATCAGCGACAAAAATACTGATATTACGCCAATCGCTAACAAAACTGTAATAGTATCTTTTTTATTGGCGTAATGTCAGCGTATTGGCAGTGCNAATATGCTTTCTTGCACCTTGTGCTTGGCTTTAATATGAAACTACTTTGTTAATGCTCTTCTTCGACATAGGCCTGATGGAAGAGCCCATCCGTATGCAACGACAGCGAAATTACTATATTAGACTCAAGACACTGTGACCAGCCGTTTCCTTTTGGCTCTACGAGGGATGTTCCTTTCTCATCTTATCTCTTCGTAGGAACAAAGGCCATACTCATCTACGGATGCTTCAGAAAGGGGAGCAAATCAAGGGCAAGCCACTCACGTATGATTCAGAATCGGCCTTTACTGCTCTCCCTACCGTTCCCAACACTCAAAATTCTGCTCGAACGAAGGTTCAGAGTCTACAACGTATAGTTAACTTTAAGGTGTTTCAACTCACCTTGCGAGATGAAATTCTGAGGATTCCAAGTCATGCTTTCCGAAGAAAGCTTGAATTTTCAAAAATTCGCCAGTCATTGCACCAGCCACAGATATTGGATTCGGGATGGACATATCCCGAGCCACGATACCGATGCTAGAGCACCATAAACCAAGCACGGAAAGTCTCTTCATACGCCATTATCAGCAACACATCAGCCTCTGCAATCCCCCTGACACCGCTGCGAAGTGTAGAACTTCACAATACGGTGCTTGGGACGCATTCCTGGGAAATCGACACATGTTCATGACCCTGACCAGAGGATGAGGCCTCTGGACGTACTGTGGCATGATTTGAGCCTGATGTGAAGAGCCCTGCCAATTCTTCCATCTTTGCTCCAAAACTATTGCCAATTCGTCCAGCAGCCCTCCAAAGGTATATGGAANTATACTTCATGCGCCGGCAGAGCTGCATGCTACCGAAATCGAAGGCGCGGTAGACTAACAGAAATACTTGATGTCATTACACTCGTGGCACTTTTCTCCAAGAACCCATGTGTATATTGACTAGATATTTCCTCGCAATGATAGATTCTAAAGATGAATCCTGTCGGAAACGAGGATCGTAGCCTTGCAGCATGGTGGGAACTTGTTGAGCCAGGAGAGCCTCGTGGGTCGGGGTAGGTGATGAGTCATATGACCCAGTATATTCCGGACCGTTCATGCCGYTGAACTCTAGGACTCGGGTAATTTCAATGTGCTTTAACCGAGTCTGACCGCTACTTCCATCGTCCAAAGTCTGCTTGTCTTATTGACTGTGAATCGATCCCGAAGCTAACATAAAATCTCCCAGTATATTTTTCAATAGCTTATCTTTTGACCTCTTTCCACCATAAGGATGGAGTTTGTCTCCAAAAACGGATGTTTTGTCAGTCAATTTGTTGAAAGTCTTCGAATGAATCTGATAGGTCAACCAGGTATCCAGAAATTCTGCCCAGCAAGTCAATAACCAGCCTGTTGCATCCGGATCGAACATGCCTAAAAGCATAGTTCCTCGACCAAACACAAATTCCTATCCCCAACTCTACACCGCGAATTCGAACCAGCCAGAGTCCCGGCTGTCACTTCACCAGATTCCCCCATCCAGCATATCTACGCAGCTGCAAAGCCTTTCTGCAGATTTCAATGAATCCGTTCTCGGACCTATTCTTTGGAATGCGTACCAGCGCATCTCCGGCTCTTTCAAGCAATCTTTTGAGAATTTGCAGAGCGATAACTACGTCCTTTCATCTCAATACAAACAGGTCTCCGAGAGCCTTACTAGGATGTCAGAAAGTCATAAAGACACTTATGACCGTCTCGAACAGACCTCTCGGCGCTTGAGAGAGGTTACGGATGAGCTTGGGCAGGCACGGCATGCGTATGCCACGCTTCTGTCGAATTTCCGGCAGTCTCAAGAGCACTGTGGGCGCCTGACTCGTGAACTCGATTCCTTCAAGGCTAATATATCCCAAACACCCATACCGCAACTACCTGTACAATCAGCTGGAAATCAGGAAGAAAACAAGGTTTCGATAGACAGGAAACATCTGGAGGGAATTCTCGGCCAGTGTCGCTTTTTGGAGGGCGGAATTTCTCATCTGCAAAAAGAAAACCAGCGTCTAGCACCTTTCGAAAGCAGATTCCAGCAGCTGAAAAGAGAGTGGAGTAAGCAGAAGCGTCAGATAGAGCGTTTGAAGCTTGTCGAGACAAAGTACGATAAGCTTAGGGAGGAGAGGTCGGCGGAAGAGAGGGAAAGGGTCAACATCATGAATAACTCTATAATTCGTCAAGTAAGCCTTACTTTCTGTGTAGTGTTAGCGCTCTCTCATGTAGCCGATTTCTCAGAAAGCCATTGTTGAGATCCATGAACAACAAAGTAGTTCAATTATCGAGGTCGTAGATGAACCCGCGACCATTCTCGAGGGCTTTCCTGACATCACGCAGTCGGCGGCTCGGACACCGCACCTGTTTCATTCCCCTCGCATACCCCCGCTTGCCATCGACTCAGAGATCACTTCAAGTATATTTGACGCGCCACCGGAGCACCAGCACCTCCCCACTCTCGTCCAGGGACCACCATCTGCTCTCCATCCTCTTGAGATCGAGACACCGTTTTCATCGTCACTGAAACGACCACTTGATATCTTTGCTATGGAAGAAAGCTGGTCAAAACGGACAAAAGTAGAGGACGAGGCTGTTACCATTTCTGCCTCTTTCTAAGCTGACTGCTGAGCACCCAGATTACCGGTCTACTACACTTTTGACTTGCGCTTTTACTACATATTGCTATTTTATATGCATTTGCTCCTACGGCGTCTTCAGAGTTTACATTTTTAAATATCATTTGTAGATAGGCACAGGCTCCACAAACGGTCGAATATATCATCCTGNCTTAAACGCGATGCCAAATGTGTATTTTTTAGGGACGCCAGCAAACACGAGGGGAATGAGTGACGTATGGCCAAACCATAAACAAGGCTACCAGCTTGTCCACAGACCATCACCATGCTGCAAGGCCGCGTCGCTCGTTCCACACAAGACTTCCAATGTTGGGGTTTTTCATTACGAGATAATGCAATCTGAAAGGCTATATAATGGCACTTTCCTCGCAGGAAATGGATATTCAAAACTCTATCGCATCCTCGGTATAACGCCAAAGGAGACTTCCAACCGACCGCAGAGTGTCGACCTCCAATTCGTTCTGCGTGTACTCGCGGCCAAGCCTTGACTTTTCGGAATCTACGTGGGGGTCCTTTTTTCGGGGGCTGCGGGTCAACTAGCTTCTCGCAGTTTATTAGACGATTTGACCTCCATGAGTGTTCCTGGACCTCAAACTTGTCCATGATGCATCCAGACGGATCTGGGGGATTGCATTATTGCGTCGTACTCGCTCTGAGTTGGTTTCTAGTGGTCTGTGGTGTCATCGCCCTACCATGGTGAGGCTGTCTTGAGGTCAGATCCTGGTGTCTTGGATGTATGAGGAGTGTATCTTTCCTCGGGATGTGCTGTTCCCAACACAGAAATGTGGCTGGGGGATTACTATGTTGAGCCCCAACAAGATTCTCTGCAACTTGGTGCTGCGTTCAATTTTTGGAGAACCTTCGTTCTTCGGAATGAGTCCGACTTGGTATTGCTATCGTGTTGTTTAGGTGAGTAATGCAGGCTTTGAGCTGCCATATCATTCTGTAGATACTGAGTCTATTATAGTGATGTCTTCCTACGCAACATATGAAATAGCGAGTTAGAGATTGGTTAGAGAAGCGGAAGTACGATGAAATTTTTGTATGGCTATGTTATTGCGGTAATATTTACACAGGATTTCTCCGAGACCGTTTATTTAAGCTGTAGGTCTCATACCCTGGAGTTTCTCTTCACATCAAAGCAGACTCAAGGCTTTCATCGTCGCGTGAAGAAATATTTCGGGATGTTCCCAATGAACCTGTGAGCACCCAGAGATTAGCTACCATGTCAGGATAGTTCTGGAAGGATCACGGCACTCACGAAGTGATTGCCTTCTGGGATTTCAATATGAGAGAACGAGCGCACATTCTCCCCAGCCGCTGTGCGCTGCGTATAGTCTTTTTCCAACTCCACGAACCCCCAGATCGTGTACCATGGACCCTTTAAACAGACTAGAGACACGACACCGACGTGAGGGAGGATCCTCTTATCGCTGAACATTGCTAAATATGTTTGCTTTGCTTCTAAAGACAGCGCGTTCGGATGTAGCATGAAATCGAGATCCCCTCTTCCGGCTGCTTCAAGCTCAAGATGTTGCGAAATGGAGGGGTCGTTGTACAGAACCGTACTCTTGGAATTTCCAGCAGTGTCTAGTCCTGCCAAATCGCGTGCTTTGAAGTCGGGGTGAGTATAATACCCCCCGATAGATCTCTTGAATCCAGCCAAAAAGGCATCACGATCAAATGAAGCTGACATGTGTTTTACGGCATTCATAGGGGATGAATATCCAAAAATGTTGGCAGAGGTATCTATGAGGGCACGTTGGTCAGTATTATTCATTTGCAAAGCAATGTTGCGTACCGTAGATGATCACTTTCCGCAAGTATGCACCTATCCTGCGATAGGCGTCATTCCCGACAGCATCTAACTGCCCTAGAAATGAGAACGTGTTCAAAGTGCCAGCAGACCAGCCCATCAGTGCGAGCCCCCCACTAGCACCGTCCTGAGCCCGCTTCGGAATCTCAAGGTTGTCGATAATCCAGAGCAGCAGGTTCGCAGTATTCCGAGCTAACACTCTCAGAAACTCGACATCGCCGTTCTTCATGTATTCTCGCTCGGGATTACTGAAAGGAGAGGACCCGTTGTATCCCCTTCTGTTTACGATGAATAGGCGGAGGTTAGTGCCTCTGACAAGCGGTACGAGCTTGTTGAATGTTCCTGGAGAGTCAAGAGTAAGGTCGTGGGTTTTCTGGTAACAAGCATGGGACTTACCCCCATTGAATGCCATGCCATGGAAAATCACGAGAGTAGTATAATTCGAGGAGCCAGCAGCTGGCCCGCTGTCCACATATGTATACTGGATACCCAACTTGTCGAGCAACACTTCGGAGGGGTAAACGGACATTGGGGGCTTTAGTAGAAGGATACGGTTAAGCTTATATTTATATAGGCTCAATCTCAAGGCTGTGGAATGAACGAAGTCAATCACGTCGTTTGAGGCTGGCGAGATATCGAGGAGTGGTATACTTACCATAATGCTGGGCGACGACGAGAGGGGGGATATACCCAGAGTGAGAATTCATATATTCTGATGGTTTACAGTCCACGCAGGTGAATGTGACAGCCTGTAAATGCGTTTCTCGTTTATCCCTCTATAAAATGTGAATTGGTTGTACTCTAGAATTAAAATGTTCGTTCCCAGGGCCTCCATTAAAGTTTGTCTATTCTTTTGATAGATAAGAAAGTGAAAAGCAGTTTCGTTAGATATTATATCTCCAGGCTCCAGCTCCAGTCAAACTGGGGAAGAGTTATAAACGGTGGTGGATGAACAGGAGAAGTTAACGAACTGATGGCGGTGCCGCTGAAACGTCGGGAAGGCGGGGTATAAAANCCTCGGTTCTAATTGAAATGATCAATCACGTGGTCAGTTCACATCATTCGACCACTGTTACCTGGCTCCGCTACCGCGTTTCCCCTTCTTCCTTCCATCATCCCCTTTCCCCTCTTCCGCTTCCCTTTCAAACGTCCACATAACGATCTTTGGCTGACTGAAACCAATAAATACGAATCATTTGGTATGTTTAAACTGTTTAGACGTTTCAAACAAGCTATTTCATTGACGATAACATCACTTAACCTGCTTAACAGGAACGTTCTCTAACGGATTCAATAAAAATTCTACATATAGGGCTCGGTAGCACCCACGAAATCTACCTTTGCATCTTTTCATGGCTGCTCCAACACAAGAATTGCCACCTTGGTTTACTCTACTGACCACCACGTCGGACGGCATAGAGACAACGACTCTGCTGTTCTTGCCATTGACCTATTATGGACCNAGTGTAAGCATTCATATCTACTCTCCAATATCTTGGGTCCCTATTGGATTTCAATGCCACCATTCCGCGGTCAGTCCTATGGCTTCCAGTYGAGCTTCTCAGGCTCGAGTTCAATCAGGAACCACGGAGGACGTCAATTTCCGTGGGAGGATGTTGATATCGTAGGACATTTCCAAGAATTTCCAGACATTGGAAAGCTATTGGAGATGTTAACCATCATATTGAACCAACCATGTATCGGCATTTCTGCCCAAGCCGTATTTCTCCTTTGTGGCAATGGCTGCTATGGCTGGCCGCTGGAAAATGCTGAGATAGACTCCAAAACTTTTTGACTAAGTCCCTGTGAACTTGCTGACGACCTTTTCATTTCTAGATACCTCTCGGTCCTGATTGGACATACGGTGGACTTACATCGCCCGCAGAGACTTCTACTTCTCCTCCGACAAGTGAGACTGCGACACCTTCAATAACGACCTCATCACTACCCGAAACGATCACCTCTATCTCATCGACTATAACGCCATCCTCCTCCTCTCCATTGTCTTCTTCGATTATTTCTTCAACTTCTGCGCCACCTTTGTCTTCATCATTACCGTCTTCGTTGCCACCTTCTTCTTCTTCCTCGATTATCCCGTCCCCCACGTCTACTAGCCCATCGTCTTCAGGGGGACTCAATCGAGGGGCACTTATCGGTGTCATCATAGGCTCTGTCTTGGGCTTCATCGTTTTCTTTGGTATTTTCATAATGTGTTTCCTGGCACACCGGAAGCGCCAGAGGAGACGTGGCGGTAGCCCTCCAGGATCTGCTCGTGGTTTGGATGACGATTGGTCTTTGATTAACCAAGGGGAGGCTAGCCCCAGACATAGCGGCGAAGAAGGAGATCCTTTCCTCAACCGTCACCGTCAAACAACCGTCCCCCCCGCTCCTCCACCACCTCCAGTCGTCGCAGTACCAGCTCCCGTGCCCAATGACACCGTCAACTCATCCAACTCAAATACATCATCCTCCGGGTCCAACTCGTCCAACTCTGGCTACGGAACCGTGCTAGCACATCCGACGTTGCGTCTGGAACCTGTAACAGAAGAGGAACAGCAGCAGAACAAAATGCGTGGTAGGATTCTGAGTGAAGATGAGTTGAGGAGGATTGAAGAAGAAAGTGTTCTGCCACCACCGCCGCGTATACCTGTGCAGCACTACTACAGAGACTCGCCGAGACGAAGTGAGACACCTCCACCGCAGGCCAGTCCTACGCTGGCAGAATTTGCTCCTGTGCTGCATCCCCCGCCGCGGTTGAGCAGACAGTCCAGNCACAACGACGACGGAGAGGGTCTTGGGGAAGTTGTCACTGCTAGGAGGGTTCGGGTTAGTGATAGCCCACCCAAAGGCCCGGATACTACCCCAGCAGGGAATGGGAAAAGGAGCAGCTGGATTTCCGCTGCGTTAGGCAACGCTATCGGTTCGATTTTCCCTGGAGCCTCCTCTCGCCCCCACAGCCGTGGTGACGAAGCCTCCAGAGGACTTCTTGAATCACCAGCATCTCCTGATTATCCCCCTTCACCTCCAGCCATGCAACAAGTTCCCGGGATGCGACTCGTTCCTCGAGAGTTGGGAGGAAGGACGGACGTTCCCCGACCTATCAGCGGTCTGAGCACCAAGAGTTCTGGGACAACCCAGTACTACAGCGCGCCAGAGTCATTCGGATCTGCTTCCTCGTCTGCTCGTCAAACTCCAGTGGGTGCTAGAGGTACGCCCCCTCCTGTTCCAACTGTTCCAGCTCCCGCAGTTGGAGGAGTGTCTCTCCCACCGTCGAGTTATCATCCCCCAGCGAGAGAACAACAGCAGCAGCAACACATAGTCGGAATGCAGCTACTGACCACTGATCCTCTAGACGACCCTGCTCCAAAACCCTTGATCCACCTTTCCTCTTCCACCACGAGTGATTCCGCTTCATCGAGGGATACAGCCTCAACGACGATGACCAAGGTTCCTTACCCACCTCCAGGTCTTCTTGCCACCCCTCGTATCTGGACAGATGCCTCAACTTCGTCGCGAGAGTCCGGTCTCAGAGGCGGACTAGAGGATGAGCCCCCTCAGGCAATTGTTGAGTGGAGTCAGCAACAAAATGGGGGTGGGAGACGGACGACGTTCGGGATGCCTAGTGCATATCATGATGCCTCTCCTTCCTTTTCTGAGGAAGGATCTTTGCATTCTCGACGTAACAACACCTCTGGATCGACCTCGAGTCGTGTTACAAACAGCTCACATTCTCATGGCGGCTATGGACGGAGAGTAGCGAGCCCTTCGTTGAGCGCTACAGGGCCTAGAATAGAGAGCCCCACCCTTGGTATTCCACCCTTGCCTCGATCTGGAAGTCCCCTTCTCCCACTGCCCGATGACTCGACACGTTACTACCGACCTGCGCATGGCCAGGTGAGCATCATTGAGGAGGAAGAGGTGCCAAGAATGCCCTCGCTCTCACCCACGCGGAGTCGTGAACGAGATCGCAGTGTTTCCCCACTTCCTTGGGCTGGAGGGCTGAGGGACGATTGGGCCCCGATGTAGATTATTTCTTGTTTTCATTTCTTTATTCCGTATTTGCGATACCTCCCCTACCCTACGCTTACGACCACTACTGATGACCTGTGCGATACCTTACGACCTGACGACATTTTGCGATACCTTCACATACATCATCTACGTTTGCTTCATTTTTGCGCGGATAAATTATTGCAACCTACCCACCATTCCACTGCTTTGTAGTTTCATGAGGCACGAAACAACAACACGTTTTGCAGTTGGAGTAAAGGACTCGTGGCAGATGGCTATGAGAAACTTTAAGGAAGGCTAACCCACTTTTGTAGTGTGTCACTTTGGCGGCACTGGCATAGAATCCAACACATCCGAAACATCATCTCACTCTGTCTTTCATATCCTACGACGATCTCTAAGCAATACAAGTTGCAAGGCCCTCAAGCTTTAGTCTAATGTATCATAACAATAACATGGAAGACATAAGAGGAGGATGTCATACGGGCGCTTTGAATAGTATTCACTCTGAGCTGTGCGCTCTTAACCATAGCTTTTACCACTCCAGGGTTTTTTGGTGACTCGAAGCAAAGCACCATATCGACATACAGGTAGCTTTTTGTTGCTCGCTGCCTCACCGAATATGGCTCACATCTTCTGCATATGTTCAGGTTTCCATCGTCTATAGGTTCATTTGCCAGGTTTCCATCCAGACCTTCTAGTGCATTAATGGTTGGAATTACGGAAGAGAGGGACGGAATAGCATACATGTGTGGACAGCAGCCATGGGTGATAGTTCGTGGAGGATCACGTGGCGTCAATCTCAATCCAATTTGGGATTCATCCGCGTTTGGACACAAGAACCGTTGTAAGTAGCTGCCTGGAGTAACAGAGGGAGTGGTGGATTTTTCGGTAGCTAGATGTTGATAGCTATATACTGAGATAATTATGCATCCTCCNNAAAAAAGTCCATCTTCGGTGGCTGTGGGACCTCCGACCTAGCATTAGGGTCTTGGAGAGGAGAGTTCGTGCTAACCCAACAACTAATTATTGCATTATGTGTCTTTCCACTCTTGCAGCCAATCTGAGAATATAACGGCGCCTGTCTTGTACCATCTCGAGCTTACTAAATAGATTTGCTCTTTAAGAACTTTCCGAGTGGCGTCTGAAATTATAAGGAAAGCTTATATGTTCGGCCAACATCACGGAGGTGAAAAGTAGTCGGAGAACTTGTAGAGAGAGGAAATTGTAAGGGGAAGATTTCTCTATTACTATTAGAATCTCTGGTGCAATGGTCTAGACCCTTGGCTTGGCGTAAACGAGTTTGCACAAGGTGCAGGATAAAGCTATGGGTTGCGACAAGAGAGTTAGTAGTACGCTAATTAATTACTGACAAAACGCTACCAGTGCCCTGTCAGCGTATCAGCGCTGCCAATACGCTTTTCGCACCTGGAGTTGTTGGTAGCTAAGAGATAGGCCGCGCCTCCCCTCCGCTGTTTATATCATGATGCGTACATCACAACGACGAACAGAGGCTATAGCACTGAGTACTGTCACCTTGACGTTAGTCGGAAGGAATAGTAGGGCACACGAGAGGATATTCCAGCAAAAATAATGGTCATTCGTACGAAATCGTAGCTGGAGGGATCATAACACGTATGTTGATCAGGTCTAAGAGGTAAAACGATGCTGATGTGATGCGAGAGATAATCTACAATGGTTGAGGCAGAGAGAGCAGAGCGAAACTATGTGATAACAAAGAAAAGGAAACGGTGGATGGTATCGTACAAGCAGGGGAGTTTGGAAATTACAGGGAGAGGAGAAAGAGATCTAAGGAGTGATGGTGAACTTCAACTGGTCTCCAACAGCCTCGACGGTGATGTGCTCCATGTTGTCGACGATGTAGTGAGCACCGCAATTCTCGATCTTGCTACGCTCGTGCGAGGTGCAGAGAGCGATGACGGTAGCGCCTGAAGCTACACCAGCGCGGATGCCAGAGGGAGAGTCCTCAAAGACAACACACTTGGTGGCTTCGTATCCGAGGCACTTGGCAGCGAGGAGGAAAGGGTCGGGAGCAGGCTTTCCAGCCTTAAGACGCTTGTCGTCGGCGGTGATGGTAACAGGAGGAGGCGTGATGCCGACACGGGTCATGCAGCCGTAAGCTAGAAGAAAAGGAATAATAAGTACACCGTCATCGAGATGGAAATAAAAGGAGACAAACCATATGTCTTAGCACCAGAAGTGGCGACGGCGTATTTTCCGGCAGGGATAGAATCCATGAGCCTCTTGACACCAGGAAGGATGCGTACAGAGCGGTCAACGCCCGCAGCTTCGATCTGCCATGCCTCGAACTCGTGCATCTTGGCAATGTCCTTCTCCCACTCACGTCTGAGGGTGATTTCCTCATCCTCAGCGATAGCATCTTCATCGTAGATGGGCTCGGAGTGGTGCACGACCTGAGCCTCAGGGACAGAGGGAACGGCAGACATTCTCAGAAGGCTGCCGAGTCTCTGACCGAACGATGGGCGACGGCTCTGCACGAAAGACGAAGCACGAGAAGAAGGCGCTGAACTTCCTGGTGAAAGAGCAGGGGTACCTGCGCCTGAAGTAAGGGGTGAATAGTCGACAGGAGTGCTGGACATGGAGTTGCGACGAGATCCTGGGCCGTGACGGTTGTAGGCGTCAGCGAAGTACAGAATAGACTCTTCGAAGTTCTGAACTTCGTCGTCCATCTCATGCTCTTTGATATGGGGCTTGAATTGAGCAAGGTTGTCGACGGCGCGCTTGCCGTGAGTGGCAGCGATGACATACTCTGGGTTCTGGCCAATGTCCTTGGCAACTTTGCCCCAGGCAGCCTCGACAGCAGAGATGGAGTCGGTGAGAGTACCGTCCTGAAGATAGGGGTATTGTTAGAAATCGAAAGAACAAACAAAAAGAGAGGAGAGCACTGACCATGTCGAAGAGGACAGCATCAGCGTAGAAGGTGTGCGAAGTCGACATATTGAAAGCGGTATACGAAAACAAGTTCAAAAGCTGGAGAGTTTTATTGGTTRGGTAGATGAGAGGAGGTGGTGGGTTTGTTGGAAAAATAATCGTCGGAATGCAACCCTTTATATACCCGCAAAATAGGGTGACGTCAAACTGGAGGCTGCGCTAGCGGAATAGGGTGGTTGAAATCGTCGGATAGGAGATTTCACTCAATCGGGAAGTGACCCTCGAAAACTCCAGCAGGCACGTCCAAATGCGACTAAGGATCAAACATCATATCACTGTCGGCATACCACTGAAGGATAGGTAGATCTTCCAACTCCACCCGTGCAATTCCCGCTCCACGTCTTTAGGGTTTATCAATCAGAAAATCCAGAATAAGGATAGCGTACAAAGAGAATATGGAAGAAGCGTTCAAGCGTGTAAGCCACTCACCTCTCAGTAGGCGCACTGCCTGTTGTACCATGTATCATGAATGAAAAGATAAGTGAAAGCAAGGGTCGACGTGGCGAGGAGCCCTGGTTACGCGGAAATGAAAGACCGCAGATCGACGGAAAAAATAACTTGTTACGCTTGATCTCGGAGTGCACAGCCGCAAAATCCGGTTCCTCGGTGACACAAGCCACGCTACACAGATCCTCCCCCTCTTCACATGACGACCTCGATAACAAGCTCAAATCGCATAAGCAGCACTTAACCACAAGATACCTGCTTTGAATTCCAAAACTAGAAAGAAACAGTCTCTAGCGGGGGGTCAGTTGAGCGATAGATCATGAGTGGAATAAACGCACCATGGAGCATTGATCCTTTCCATACTCCTCGGGTTCACTGAAGCCCGAAGTTGCCACACCATTCCACCTTCCTCGTCTAACCTCGTACGTTCAGAAGATCCCTTGAACAAAGGAAAAGAACGTAAAAAAATTCCAGGGTATCGATGACGCAGTGGAGATGGAGATTCATCTGTCCAAGCGCATTCGGCAAGGACAAAGGAAAAACGCACAAGACGAACGTTTTGCTCCTCCTGCATCCCTTCGCGAAGTTTTGGCACCTCTTCTCCTCCACTAATAATATCACCCGAGGTGGAGCCCTCCCACTCTCAGACGTACACTTCTGCAGCTCGGACAAAGAAAAAGATGTGCCAAATCCAGAAATGGAAATAACATCGTCATAGATTACTTTTTTCACATGAAACAAAATTTCCATCGCTTCGGCGCACGGTGACTCAGCGATAAAAAGTTAGAACCCTACATCGTGTTTGTTCCTGGAAGGGTCGGACTCTTCATTCATTCAACGCAAAACCTGAAATCCGAGAGCACTCTATTCTTCCATTGAACGCGAGGCTGATCTCAGCTAGAAAATACACACCTTCCGTTCAAAAGTTTTCGGCGGCGATACGACAAGATCGCATCGAATGCCTTTCCCACACACAAAGGAAGCCACCATCACAGTCCAGAATAAACAGAAGATTGGCTCTTTGAAAGAAAGAGGCAACGTTTGTATCTCGGCGCGAGATATAACCTTACAGCACCCCAACGCGTCTAAAAATGAGGACAGATGCAATTGACCGTAAAACGTTGGCGCCAGAAGTACTCACGAACAGTGGCACCAGGTCGAGTTTCCTTCTTGAGGGTTTCAAACGGCGAAGATAGACGGGAACCGCGGAGAGAAGTACAATTAGATGCTAAGGGCGTTCCAAACTCATACCGTATTCTTGGAAACTAGATTCCCAGCTGTGAGATGAATGAAAAGATAAGCACGGCGAAACAGAGTCGAGATTAGCATACGGACATTGACGTACAAGCTATACGATAAGGCGCAATAAAGCAACAACCCTAGGTCCCTATTATGTATCCCGCAATTAGTATATCANTTCTTATCTCTATGGTGAGCGGGAGGCAATGTAACGCATACTCAGTTTACAAATATCTTCTCTTAACATACTTGTCTGCCGGAGTGAACAGCTTTGGTGTCTGGTTTAACCTCTCATCGATTAGAGCTTGGAAGCAGTCACGCTAGCCTACAACTGACCATGAGCCTGATGACTGGAGGTGACAAGAATTAAATGGAATTTCCAAACGACGCACTCGGCTTCGTATGCAACTCTCGGGCCCCATGAGCAAGTCATGTTCAACAAGACGATTCGAAGATTAGGCATTGTCCAGCAGACCGCATTGAAAGCTGACAGGGACTCCCACAGCAGATACACAGACAGTCGGCACATAGTCTTGCGCCTATAATGAGGATACAGCTCTACACGAGCCAACGAGAACGAAGTACAGAAGGGCTTGTTCTTTGATTTTGACTGATCCAGGTGGGAGCAGCCGTTGCGGTCAGGTGTCATACTAGATAGAGTGAGTGGTTGGATAAATTATATCTTGATGACGGACATAGTAGGCTCACTTTTACAGACTCTTTAACACTAGTATTGAAACCGGAAGAAGGGAAAGCGATGTCCAGAGATACGGGATAGYTAGAGGTTGCTACCCCAAATCATTGTAGACCACGATAATGYTCATCCACTTCTGGGTCACCATATGCCCCAAAGCTCATGCTTCATTTGATTCTGATGTCGCCCACAGAAGTCGATTGCTACCGCATGAGAACGGGCGACAACAGGCTACCCTGTTTTACAATTTAATCCATGGGCAGTGATTCCAGATACACTTTGACTCACGAGGCAAAACTAGGCTCTGAACATACAATGGACGGTCGGAGGAAACTTTTTTCACGGTAATGAGTAGGTGGCATCTTGGAGAACTAACACGCGAATGAGGGTTTTACTCGAATGATGAAAGCGGCATATTCATACCAACAGGACCGGATTGAACGAGAGTGGCATAACACCTCAGGCTGGATCTGGAAGGAACGGGTTACCTTCCTTCGCAACAAGAATGTTCACAGTAAGCACACGATTCCGTGATAAGGTGTGCACTCGTCCTCCCTGGATAACTACACTATAAACTTTGAAAGTGTCCGGAAGTGTCTTCTACGCGTCCTTCCGCCGAGGTCTTGATGGCAAAGCTTCAGACGCGTTTTTGCATGAGCTCCAGTTTAACTTGACTACAATTCATGAAGTGGATCAAGGACTAGGCTCACAAGTAGCATTGGAAGTCGGAGAACGACATCTATAACTCCTGGAGACCTTGAGAGTCGCGCATCGCTGTGTTATATGCATATACTACACTCCAGGTGAATCGATGTATTCCTGCAAGAGAGTAAACAACTATGACTGAGAGACTAAGCAATCAAGAGCATTTACCTCGAATTGTTTCCGTTGCTTTTGCCCATATCACATATTTGGGAAAATAGAGCTCAAACGTTACCCAGAAGTATTGGGTAGGGCAATCGTTGTTTGTTAGGATTGGCAGCATATATGTCGGAGCTTGCGAGGTCAATTCCAAGGGTTGGACATGGCATATACTAGATATATGGTTCATATGCGTTATTCAAAAATTTAAAAGGTAATCTATGCAAGATGAGAAAAGATACAGTAGTNAAAGCATATACTACCCACCTCGACCTTTTTGTTATAAGACGATAGGATTCAAAGACCCTATGGTTCCATCGAGCGAAATAAGAAATTCATGGAGATTTGCTTAGGGATGATGGGGGTAGAGATAAGAAGGTGGTGTAGCGAGGCTACATAATGTAGCAATGAAATAGAGATAAAATAGATAATAGATAAGATCTATGAAATCAGAGAAGAAGTCAGAGTAAGGGGCGCGTGAGCAAAGMWAAGAAAGGAAAAGGCGCTGCCGCTAGCACCGAGGAAGCTAATAAAGGTAAAAAGGAAGAGGATGTAGTGAAAAAGAAAGGAGCCCGGAAAGTCCTCCCAGACGATGACCCTCCGATTTCACCTGATGAATCAAGTGAGTGAATCGAATATACAAATGTTTTCACTTCGCTTACAGCGGAATTAGAGCAGATACAGATAGAGATTTGAGAATGGAGGGAGGGAACACTCGATAAGTTGAGCGTCAAAACACGTGTGCGTTTACGAGAGACGCCAGCCCTTGTCCCGGAGAGTGGATGGACTTGCCGAACCCTTACCATCCACATCCTTACCACAGAGAATCCTGGGGGAGGAAACATGCATTGCATCTACCATTGGGACAACGACAAGAGCCAACAGTATCACGGTAACGACCGTGAGCCAAAGTCAGGTACCACGAAAGGGGGTGGGCAGCTATACCGCGTCACAGGGATTCCCGAAGTCAGGTCGGGATATACGAAGAGTGGAAAGGTCATAAACGACGCGCCCCCGGGATATATGAACTGTGGTTGCTCCGAGGATGCTGCCATCTGGCAGTTTTATATGATCAAGGCCGTCCTAGTCCACTCAGAGACCACCAATGTGCTAGAGGGTTGGAGGAATTATCCGTGGACAGATCCTCGCACGCGTGAGTTCTGGTTTAAGGACTGGATGGCCATGACAGGGTTATGTGTCGATGACCTCATGCTCTACAGAGAGTGGGAAGCTCAGGAGACCCAGGACGACGAGACTGTAGAGACAGTCACTAAACGTGGACCAAGGCGCTCGCGCAATAGGTCGGATATAATCCGAATTCAAATAGCGCGATTGCAAGCAGACCTCAAGTTGGTACTCGTAGAGGAGGAGAAGCAGAGGGTTGAGAAGGAGAATGCGAAGAAAGCTGCAGCTGAAGCTGCAGCTGCAGCCGAGCTTGCCGACAGTCTCGCTCTTGCAGAGATGGCGGAGGGACAGCTAGCTACTTGGGGGAGTAAACAAGAGGAGTACAGGGAGGCAGTCAGGGCGAAGAAAGCTGCTGCTTCTGGATCTTCCAAGAGTGGTGAGGCTGTTGCAGGCCCATCTAAGATTGCTGAAACCATGAAAAAATTGGGAACGAAGCTTAAGGCCGCAGACGAAAAGGTTTCGAAAGCTAAAAGAGCCAAAGTTGATCCACCGCAGGGTACGGATTTGTAATGGATGCTGGTAGATATTTGTAAAGTTCTCATAGAGTTAATTTGAATGCTTTCTTATTGACACACGCTCAGTTCTGTCTGNAAAGTGAGAGGCGATCTGCGATGACCTTAGACAACCTGCACTTACAGATAACCACGTGTCAGCCAGATACATAAGCGTGAGAACATGACGTCAGACTTACCAGGACTAAGTGCCGTTGTCTCATCAGACGATGTGCGAAGCATGCACAAGTCCCCAATGTTAATTAAAGTTGGAGTCATCGTCTCATCAGACGGTATAGTCGTATACTTCAGAGGGATGCTCTCACCAGACGAGACCTTTTCACAGGTCTCGTCAGCCCATTCATCTAGAGTAATATAGTATTGATTAGTATTTGTAAACTAGAATAATATATTTCGTACTCTGGTGGGTGATCGTCTCGTCAGACAGTCCATACATAAACATGAGAGAGATGCTCTCACCAGACAATGCATCTTCCCAGCAGCGTAGTCTCATCAGCCTATCCATCTAGAGTAGTATAGTATTGATTAGCATTCATAAATTAGTATGATTATAAATGTGTAATTACAGTGGTAGGGGCGTGAGACGATACCCGAACTAGAGGCTGACCGTCTCGTTGTCACAACTAGGATCTTTGGGAGAGCAGAGGCGAAGCCGGAACCTTCAAGGATTCAACCAAGGGCGAAGCGCGGCGCAGCGCGAAGCTCTAGGGACAAGATAATGTTATTATAAAAGAAAGAAAGAACTACCAAGTAGAATCTTACCTAGGGACAAGAGGTCCAACCG
>LBLO01000475.1:0-24383 GCA_004354395.1 Chondrostereum purpureum | reverse complement strand
ATGCTATGGAAGGGCGGCCAGGCGGCAGTGGGGCTGCTGCTAGTAAGAGGGAGAAGATGAACGTGGGGGACCTGGAGCAAAGGGTGAGGGATACTATGCGGTATCATGGGCTGTTGAACGATATTGTATGTCTTCATTTCTTGTCACCGCGAYAGGAACTGAATGTCCAACGATTCTGGTAGCCTGATTACCAGGACAAAGTGGACGACCCCATCGCTACTGCCATACGACAAGCACAGGAACAGCTACGCGTCGTAGTCGCTACGAACAAGGCTCGAAAATCTCGATTGCTTAGCATTGCCCGCGACCGCCTGGCCTACCAGGAATACCTCGAAAACCGCGACTTCCTCGATCGTAACATCACAAATACATTTGCGAAGCTCCAGAAGAAAGACCTACCAAAACCTTCGAAGAAAAAGAAGAAAGGTAAAGGAGACGACGCAGATGCGGAAGAGAATCCGCTCGGTCCATGCCCCGCCGCGCTAGGTCTGGGTCCAGATGTAGAGAATCAACTAGTGGTCAACGAGAGTCTCAAGAGATGGGTCGAGCAACGACGAGAATGGGTAGACCGGGTTGGTGGAGTCCTCGAGCATATGCAGGAAGAGAATCCCGGACGGCTCTACGGGATGCCTTCAACGAGTATATATGAGGGTCTTGATGAAGACGTGCAGCGCATACTGTCAGGTCATGACCCAGTGGTGAAAGGGAAGGGCAAAGCTTCACTCGCGGACGATGCAATGGACGTTGGATAGCCTTTGTCTACTTTCATTTCTCGGGAATTTGACTTTCTTCCTTGATTGCCATCATATATTGGTATTTCTATCGTATCATTGTACCTTCATTATTGTTGGATCCAACCTTCGGAGTTGTTGTGTTACCCCTTCCTTACGGACGCAACAGTCGACTTGCCTTTTTCGTCGTGTCTTTATATGGGTTGAAACGTAGCCGGGCCGGATTATACTATCAGTAAGGCGACCTCCCCGACTCCAGTTTTCCAGTTCACTGGAGGGTCTTCTCAACGTCGAACGATAGATGGCAAGTATGTACTAGTAGCTAGTTCCACGGTGGAGATGGAATACCTACCTGGTAAATTATTTCTCCCGTATACCATAATTTCAAGGTTTGCTGGTTCCTAGCCTAAGAATCATGATACATATATCTGTATAAATATCAACACTCGAACCCGTCCAGCACCGTGCTGTGACGTCCCCACCTGAAGTCTACTAAAACAATCAGGATTTCAATCGTCTTCCTCATAACCCGTTTGCACTCTCTGCACAGTCTCCCTCCAAACAATCTTCCAACCCTCTTTGCACCGCGGCTTCCTGTCTTCAGGAAGACAGCAACGATCCTCGTCGAGCTCAAGGTCTGGAGAATACTAGTACATAATACTACTACTATGTATGGATTGAAATGTGGCCGGGCCGCGTGCCGGACTTCTTTCGTTACTCAATTTTCACATCCATCTCGGTTGTCTCTTACTGTATCCCTGCACGCATCATGNCATCCTCCGCCTCTTCTTCCTCGTCCGAATCATCATCACCAGAACCAGAAATCATATCAAAAGTGAAAAAGGGGAAAGGGAAGGGAAAATCTCGTCATGATGGAACCGGAAAAGACGAAGGGGATTCTCATTGGGATTTTGAGCCGCCTCCTGGTATGCAAAGAGTAGAAAATGTCTGCCATGGTGGCGAGTTCGACTGGGAAAATGTGAAAGAAGCTGGAGAAGGACAGGAAATTTGGATTATTCGGGTGCCCCATAGTGTGAGCTCAAGCTTTGATTTGTATTCTCCGATGATTTTTGAATTGGACCTATTAGATCAAAGCTAAGCACTTGGAGGGTCTTACTATCGAGTTGCCGAAAGAGAAAAATCAGACCAGTCATGTTGGGACATTGAAACGGAAACATAACTTTGATATGTGGAATATTGGGGAAGAGGATGCGCCTGCAGGAGGAGAAGAAGTCAAGAGTATGTCTTGCTTGCTTCCACGAAAGAAGAACAAGGGAGCTCTGCAACTGGGTACATTTCGTAGTTATTATTTCTGGTCTGCATGCATTTACCACTAATCCATAGCCCCACGTCCCATAACAAGGCATCTAGTACTGTCCGTACAAGACCCCATCCCTACGACGGACGAAGGAGCAGTCGTACACCAAAATCCACCACGTCCATCTTATCCAAAGGAGGTGTTGAAACATCAGTACATACCATCTGGTTCTCTCGCCCCTCGCGACGATGAAACCCAACCAGAAGAGGCCATGGAAGAGAAGAAAATGGACATCGACCAAAATACAATCACTGTGGCAAATCCCAGGGTGTCAAGGAAGCGGAAGGATGTTGAGGCGACTGAGGAGACCCCGAAAAAGGTCAAGAAGATCAAGACAACGAAAAAGTAATCTGGTGGAGTATTTGTTTATCAGTATCTGGAATGGACGTTGGACTAGAGGGTGTTGCGGTAGCTTCCGTGAATCATAGCTCTATTTTTATGGACGTGGACCCCGAACCATCGTATTGGCACCGAAATATCTATCATTGGGATGAGCGAACATCGGTATACCACTCAACACCAAACCCATTGTTTGTACTAGGTATTCTGCAGAAGGTTTCTCTGGAATTCCTTCCTGATTGTGCTAGTACCTAAAGCCCAGCGGCACTAGAATGAAAAGGTAGATGTTATGACACTGGTATCATACGCTCATGTCTGATATAATCTTTCAAGACATAAATCTCGCAAGAAACATACTGAGGACAGTCTATCGTCCCTAATAGTATGTATTAAGTAAAACGGCCTGCGTACTCCATTCTTCTTCCATGCCATCGTCGTGTACAAGATGGAGGTAAGAAGGAAGAAGCCCTTCTTACACCAAGGCACCTGTTCACAATAGGATGATCTGCTGAGAATCCTCCGGACCGCCTGGTCAGTGGACCAGGTTTTTGCAGTAGACCGGCATTCGTATGACTTGACATTGACAACGTGCTATCCAGACCTACTCGCTGGGGAAGTCAGGCCAGAAGATATTAACAATGGTTCTTTCTTTTCTTGGGCCTAACTTGGTATATCGAGACCCAGTAAACTTCACTGCCGGCATCTAGGCACTCCTCCCCTTGATGTCGCTGATTAAAGGGGAGGTTCCTTCAAGGTGCGAGTACGCATGGAGAATCAAGTAGAACGAAACTCAATTCCCAGAGACCCTTCCAAGAATACTTATACCCAAACGCGTGCAAGAGCGGTCACGTAACAGGGAACACCGACACACAAGATCCTATCGATGACGCTTTCTCACTATTTCTCACTAGAAGTGCAAAGGTTTAAAAGGTAAATTGAAATCCTCTCAGTTCCCTCATTCCACCATTGGCGTGTCCTCTGCTTAGCCATGCAACTCTCGTGTTACTCCATCTTCCTCGCTGCGTCCACCGCCGTGGCTGCCTTCGTGCATCCTGGTCTGCTCCATACCGAGCTAGACTTTTTGCGTATTCGTACCAATATTGCTCTTGGAGCAGAACCCTGGACGTCAGCTTGGAACACTTTCCAAGGGGTGTGGCTTGTCCAACCTTCCTATCAGGTATGATGCTGCATTGCAACTCTAGGTCTTACGCTCACGTATGTCTTCCTAGATCCGTGGTCCTCATGCCATCGTATACCGCGGTGGACCCATGACTCAAAACTACGGTGACCTATACAACGATATCGCTTCGGCTTATACTCTGGTACATCCATACACCCTCCTCGTTTCGCTCAGCTAATTCAATTATAGGCTGTTAGGTGGAAGATTTCTGGTGACACTACTTTTGCGGACGCCGCTGTCGCTATCCTGGATGCATGGCTGGTACTCTCACTGAGGTWAATGGAAATGCTGATAGATTCCTTGCTGCTGGAATCTACGGTTACGAATTTGCAAACGCCGCCGAGCTCTTGCGGGGATACTCTGGCTGGCCCGCAGAAAATTTCGAGGCTTTCAAGACCATGATGATCAATGCGTTTTATCCTGTCAGCCTTGACTTCCTGACGAACGTACGTGGACAGCCTATGGGATATGTATCCTGTTGTCTGAAGAGACTTTTTCTTCTATAGCATAACGGACAAAATGGGGTGAGTCGATGATTCCCTAGGTAGTAGGTATACCCGCTACCTGCTGAACTGTTTCTGTTTAGGTCGTCTGGCCCACAGATGTACTGGTGAGCTATGGTATTGCCAACTCTCCTTGAGGTTTGGTATACTGAGAGATTCACCCCCAGCACTACTGGGCCAATTGGGACCTCTGCAACATCGCCCATATCCAGGCTTTGGGGAGTAGGTTTTGACTAATGACCGTCTCTCTTTCTTGTCTACTGAATATTATGTTGTAGTTCTGACAGACAATCAGACCATGTACGATTACGCAACAAACTACTGGTATAATGGGCCTGGTCAAGGAAGCATCAACAACACAATTTTGTAAATGATCTGTTACCTGGCCAGCACTTTCATCTGATACACAATCTTTTAGTGCAATCCATACTGAAGAAGGAAGCGGAAAAGAACTCGGACAATGCAGTGAATCGGGCCGCGACCAAGGACATGCGACTTTGGACTTCGTTTTTGAGGGGGTCATCGGACAAACTGCTTGGAACCAAGGTCTTGATCTCTTCGGACACGCAAACAATCGCATACTTGCGGGGTAAGAGTTTTCGTCCTATGTGACTCCAGATGGCACTGAAGGATCATCCTATTTAGGTCCGAATACACGGCTAAATACAATCTTGGGTACGACGTCCCGTATACACCCTATGTAACCCGTGCATGGGGAAATATGTCTACTATTTCTTCGAATGCCCGTGGGCTTTTACGCCCAGAATGGGAGCGTACGTCCATATTGCTATCTTGGCATCGTCTCCGTTATTGATCCCCATCGGAATCTAGTTCTTTATGCACACTACGACGGAATTAAAAGGCTCAATGCCTCTTGGACGGGTGCAATCCGTGATAGTGCAGTGGCATACATGGGTGGTGCTGAGAATGGTGTTGGCACTGCCGGTGGAAATTCTGGAGGATAGTGAGTGCTTCGAACATATTATCCTGCGGTAATACTTATGCATGAGCATAAAGTGATCAATTCGGCTACGGGACTTTGCTCTTCAGGCTGGATGGCAATTAAAGTACCAGGTTTTTTCCGCCTTCCCAAGTTCTGTCAATATTTTCTTACTACGTAACTACTGAATATCATGGCGTGTTTCTTCCTTTGGATGTTGTGAGAATAAGCATCCCTCTTTACTTCAATCATGGTAATCAATCAACAAACATTGTATTCATTATACTGTAACTCGTTGGGTACTGGATGTCTATTCCGTTTGGGCATCAGTTTCCTTTTATATCTCAAGAGCCTCGTGTTGATATCTGTCCGACCAGTGTCCACGGTCGACCCGTCAAGACATCAGAACAATCCTCCAATGCAGTCTTCTTCTGTCTCCCCGAAGGCGACCACAGTTCCTTTCTCCGCCGATTCGCTGGAGCCTGGAAGAATAGTAGTACAAGACCGATTGTGATTATCGCCACTGGCACCTCATGCACGGCTGTTTACTATGTCGAAGAAAGTCCCTTGAAAAAGGAGAAGAAGGCGAAAGAAAAGAAAACGGGCTAAACAGATGGACGACGGACGTTAAGCCAAGTCAAGGACACGCACCGAAAGCGTGGAGAATAACTAAAAACTTTGCGCTGTTATTTGTAGTTATCTTATCTAACAGTAGACAATGTTAGGCTCGTTGATAACAGTCGAACCATCATCAGAGTCAGCGAAACTACTGGGCACTTGAGATTCATCTAAGTAACATCTTCATACTTCAGTACTCTAGATACGTCAATCTGGGCCAATCTCTGGTGCTTTATCTGATGATGGCGGCGGGTAAATAACGTGGGAAAAATCCCATCTCTATATAAGCGAATGGTTTCGAGTCAGAACCTCCATCAACCAACCACAAAGATTCAAAGCCAACGATGTCTACCAAGTCTAATCATGGGGATGAATTACCTGTTCCACTCGACGCAGATGCACTTCAGCTGGTAAAAGCCGTTCAAGTGGAGGAGCACCAAGGGAGTTTGACCTAACACATGGGCTGGGTAATCGGTAACGTCTACTTTCAGTGGTAAAAAACTGGAATATGGCTGCGGGTATCCCTGTTAGAATCTCATAGTTTATGACAGTAGTTCGTTCTGGTTTGTTCCGGGATGAACTACTTGAGACTATGAGCTCTTCGACAGGGATTGAGATAATACCGCTTGAACCTGATCAGCGCTCATACCTGCGTAGGGAAGCCCCCAGTGTCTTTGCCACTTGAATTTCCCTTCAAAGGGAACCTGCGGGATTAACTAACGTTTTTTATAGCAACGTTTAGGCTATAAACAGGCATGTGAATGAGTGCAAAAAATATTTGTTTTCTGATGTCTTTCTTATCCAGCAACTTCATCGATCATGGCATTTCATCGAGAGCTTCGCGGCCAGCTTCTGCTCATTGAATTTTATCGGTGGTGTTCGGTAAGTATCGATCATCTCCGGTTCTTTCAAAACACTTCATTTCCCTCAAGGTCTGCATTTTTTMTTGGTTTACTGGCTGGAGGTCCCGCGGCCATTTGGTGAGTTGCTTTCCGCTTGCGAAATAACATCGGGGAATCATCATCCTACCTGTGTAGGTCTTCGTACATAATCACCATAATCTTCATGATGATTACTGCTGCGGTCCTTGCTGAAATTTGCTCTGCGCTACCCCTCAGTGGTTCCATCTACATCTGGGCAGCTGAGAGTGCTGGGCCCAAGTATGCACGTTTCTTTGGGTTCATCGTCGCCTGGTGGTCTTGCACCGCATGGATGACCTTTGCCGCAGGCAATTGCCAAGTTTGTTATTATACCCTTACCTGACATTCGCCTGTAATATTGATTCTGGGTATAGACTACTGCATATTATATGCTGTCTCAAATTTCCGTGTGGGAGGTCGAATTTCCGGGTGGGGCGACTGTTGACAATGTCAAGTGGCGTGTCGTTATCTGGGCTGTTGCAGAAGGAATCTTGATGGTGTCGGTAGCCATCAATTATCTTCCTCCGAAAGCATATTCCAAAGTTTTCAAATTTTCGGCTTGTCTCATGATGCTCGATTTCTTCCTTTGCGTTATTTGGCTCCCTATCGGTGTTTCTCGGACATACGGGTTCAGGAGTGCGAAGGATGTTTTCACAATGACGTGTACGTCTGACTATTTTTTTNGGTTGGACATTGTGAATCTGATGACAACTGCAGACAATGGCACTGGTGCACCTGCGGGATGGAACTGGATCTTATCTTTGTAGGTGATCCCACTGTGAATCATGGTGATTTCTCTAATTGCACCCCATGAAGCCTTTTCACCGCTGGATGTATGACTGGTTTCGATGCAGCTGGTCATATCGCGGAAGAAACAAAAAATGCAAGGTCAGTAGCAATGCATCCCTCTAAAGTGCTTCCATTAAGATCAGATCTCCAGTGTTGTGGCTGGAAGAGGAATTCTGGCGAGTGCCTTTGCCACGGGAATCTTAGGATTTATTACTGCAATCCTATTCCTGTTCTGTACGCCGAACTTGGACATCCTTTTTTCGTTGGCTGCCCCGCAGCCGTTTGTGCAAATCTATGCTATGGCATTGGGAAACGGGCCAAGTGTCTTTATGACCGCCCTTGCCGTTCTTGGCTTGATATTGGTGCGTGTCCTGGACCTTCAGATAACGGACATCAAAGTAACAAGTATGCCCTAGAACACAAGCATCGCTATTGTAGCAGCCTCCCGCCTCATCTTTGCTGTCGCTCGTGATGGTGTTCTTCCTCTCTCAGGATGGATTGGCCAGGTTACAGAGGATGGTCAGCCAAGGAACGCCGTTACTGTGATGTACATATTCGGTGCTTCCCTTCTCTGTACCATCCTCCCCAGTCAGGTTGCCTTCACTTCACTTGTGTCGGCTGGTGGAATACCAACAATTGCTGCATATGGGCTCATTGCATTGCTTAGGCTTACGATGACTCCCGATCACTTCCAGAATTCTCATTTCAACCTGGGCAGGTTCCGCAAGCCATTCTATATCGCCGCTGTTTTGTTCAATGGGTTGGTTTTTGCTGTAAGTCTGAATTCACCTGATCTTTGTACATATACTTACGCCACTTGGTAGGTCATGATTTCGCCCTTCACATTCCCTGTTGAGGCGGAAACATTCAACTTTGTGAGTCCTGATAGCGAGATTAGACATTATATTCACTAAGCTGTGCAACTCATAGGCTTGTGTTATCTTCGGCTCCGCGACCATATTTGGAGTGCTCAGTTGGTATCTCACCCCGGAGGAAATGTGGCTTCGTCGCGAACATGTCCTCCAAGCATTCCAGGATTCCGGACCTACCATGTCCCCAAAGGACGGACAAGGGAATGTACTCCGTAGCGACCTCGGATCGTCGTCTATGTACCCCAACACCTTTGCCAGAAAGCTTTTGACATGGGGTGTTGAGGAACGAGGTATGCGCATCCAAGCATTCATCCCGAAAATGACACGAACAGTGTTCACATTATAGGAGTCCTTCCTGTTCCAATCGAGGAGCGTACTGATGCACATTACCATAAAATATTCTTCCTTTGGTTCAGCAGCAACTTCAATATCCTATCGTTTTCGGCTGGAAGTTTGGGGCCTATTGCCTTTGGGCTTGGAGTGAGAGATTCGTGTCTGGTCATTCTATTTTTCAGCCTGTTGTGTTGTCTTCCGCCAGCTTATCTGTGAGTTCACCCCTTTTGTCCTTGGAACTCAACATAATATGACCAACAGCGCGACGTGGGGTGCAAAGTCAGGCTTAAGACAAATGGTCCAGGCAAGATATAGCTTTGGGTACGGGTCCATTCCTACAATACATTGCACAACACTAACACTGTTTTCCAGATATTACGGCGTCATCCTTCTTTGTGTCCTCAACCTAATTTCAATGTTTGGTTTCTGCATCCTAAACGCAATTCTTGGGGGGCAGACACTAGCTAGTGTCTCTGATGGAAACTTAAGCTGGAAGTACGCACTATGTTGTATTTGGCTCCATCACTTTCGACTGATGGCCTCCCCAGTGTTGGAATTGTCATCATTGTTGCGATTTCGTTGTTCGTGAGTGCAATTTCTCAAACTCCTCATGTTTTTCCATAAGTGGACAACCTTTCCAGGTGTCATTTTGCGGACATCGAGTTCTTTACTGGTTCGAACGAATCGCTTGGATGCCCGTTTTGGTAGTTTTTCTCGTGGTGGTGGGTATTGGCGGCAAACACATCTCTAGTGTTCCTTCAGCAGAGCCGGCAACTGCCGTCTCTATCCTATCTTTTGTATCGACCGTCGCAGGATTCAGTATCTCTTGGTCTCCCCTGAGCTCTGATTTTGCCTGCTACTACCGCCCTGACAGGTCGAGGTAAGTCATTATCTACGACCTTTCCCTGCTAGTTTCTAATCAGCTTGTAGCACAAAGATCTTTCTCTGGTCCTACTTTGGCCTTATTCTCCCTGTTGTTCGTGTTTCCCCTTTCACATCATCCTGTATTAAACTTACACTCTCAAAGATAACTTTGCAATGCTTAGGTGCTGCTGTGGCTGCATCTGCATCCTCAATACCGGAATGGGACGCTGGGTACGAGGGCGGTGCGAACGTGGGCGGTCTGCTAGAATCTGTGCTCCACCCTGTTGGTGGCTTTGGAAAATTCCTCACCGTTCTGCTTAGCTTGAGTGTCGCAGGAAACATGACCGCTACATTATATTCCGCGTCTATCAATCTCCAGCTATCTATACCTGCTGTGGTCAAAGTGCCGAGGTATGTCTTTTCCATCGTCGCAGCAGCCGTGTAAGTCCTTTGCAATTCTGGATTGTGTCTTCTGCTAACTGTGCCACGTCTCAGAGTCATCGCTTTRGCTATCGTGGGGGCCCACGCATTTTACACCACCTTAGCCAACTTTCTAGGATTGATTGGGTATTATGTTGGTAGCTTCTGTGCTATCATCCTTGTCGAGCACTTCGTCTTTCGTGGAGCAGATTTTTCTGCCTATGATTTGCTGGCCTGGAACACGCCTGCGCAGTTACCTCTTGGCGTAGCTGGTTTGGGTGCACTTATTGGATGTTTTGGACTTGTGGTGCCGTGTATGGACCAAGTCTGGTTCATTGGGCCAATTGGAGGCAAAACTGGGGATATCGGATTTGAGGTTGCGTTCGTTCTGAGCGCGGCTCTTTATGCGGGTCTAAGGTGGATCGAGCTCAGGTGGAGAGGAATCTAAGCGGAAGTGTTGGCAACACAAGTTGTTGCAGGTCGCAGCGTCAGTATTTAGGATGTAATGTGAACTGGTCATAGTTTTCAAGCAATGTGTTGACATTAGGGCGCTCGTCGTCCACTATACATCATATGGCAGACTTGCCCAAAGCAGAACTGCAATCGTGCCCGTATGGAGATGTCTGCAAAGGGGCCTTGAGTCTCCAGAAAACGATGCTGTGATGTTCAAGACTGTTATCTATAGATAGAGCGGGTATTTCGTTATTATAAAAAGCAACAACATGAGTTATGTCGTAGGATACATAAGGAGCGGTAAAGCAGATCAGTGTAGGTATAGATCCACAAGACGCAGTTGCTCCACGTTCCCGACCTTGCGGCAGCTAGGACACTCCTTACTTTGTTGGTACGACTGGGTAATGCAGCTAGACACAGCCATAAGTTAGCAAACGATCTACCCTGATGGCAAGGATGACAACGTACGAAGTACAGAACAGATGCCCGCAACGTGTGACGCTCATCTTTTGGGGAGTACTGAGGCAGATGGCGCAGGTTTGCTTGAGAAGGCGAACAGGGTTTCCTTTGGCTTTTTGCTCGCTCATTCGGACTTTCATTCTCTTTGTGACATGTATTAGTTTTAGTTCATTCGAGAGACGAGCCGACTTACCAATGCAGCCTGCACGAATTTCACTCTCGACATTGGGGGCCTCTCTTTTTCGCACTCCTGCATCAGCGCGATTTGTTCATCACTGGACGAAGTCTGGTCTTCTCTGAACCCAACCTCATCCTCCATTCCATTATGAACCAATTCGAAACTATTCTCGTCATCATCTTCGTCGTACTCGTGCTCTTCGTGGCGCCGGAGATGCACGCGCAAACCGGAAGCGGTATTAAACATTTGGTTGCATTCTGGGCAATAGTGGTGTTTCGACGATAAGATATAGTGCTGGAGGATCATCCGGTCAGTCAAAGAGATAGATGCCAGGGAAGAAGAGTTGCATACGTTACGCATGGAATTGTTATTTAAAAAGCTACGTTTGCAATCCTCACATCGCGGATGTACATCCCTCGTCTCTTCAAGATGCTTTCGCAATAAGTCCTTCGAGTTGAAATGTTCGTCGCAGAGAGAGCAATAGTGGAGCTTAAACTCGGCATCCTTGGGGGAAGCGGTGGGATAATGGGGGCATAGGAGGTTACCCTTGCTTGGTTTAAAGCTACAGGCAGCGGTAGTAGCAGGCATAATCGTTGGCTGGGAGACTGCGGAGGTTGATTGGGTGGGGTGTAAGGTGACAAGTGAAGTTTAGGTATGTGTACGAGAGTGCATTTTATACCTTTGGAGGACTAGGAGCTGAGTCGTTTCTCCTGCAAATAGGGTGATGTTACATCATTGTCAGAATAGGGTCTCCCATGGATAGGATTGAACCTATATTGCATTAAAAGGTTAAGGGGCTTTTAGTCGTCCTCTAAGACAGGGTTGATATCGAGTTATCTATGTTAATACCATAGCTCTATACCTCCCCAAGTTCAAGACGAATAGATAGGACTTTCTAGATCAAGTCAAGAGAGAGAGTTCGTCGAACGAGAAGACAACCTGGGTCTGAAAAATCGGCCCGAAAAACTGGATATATCGGGCCGCTCTAATTAGTCGCACAGAAAACGAAGGACCGGCGGAGTTCGAGTTGTCATTCGAGCACTACCAGCGACCAACCAGACAAAGGCGTGCGATATGGCGCTTAGGACATCAACGCGACTTGCAGAGCGTACTAGCCAATTCAACTCTTCTGTCACCCTCATATCATTTGCTGATTTACAAGAGGACTTGGACCGTGATGACGACTTGCCTCGGACAAAGAGACCTAGACTAGGCACTGAGATATTGGATATCGAGGACACCATAGTTGAAGTCCGCAAGCAACCTACAAAAACTAAGGAAAAGTCTGCATCTCCGAGGAAGAAAAAGGCTTCTTCAAGCTTGGTTCCTTCCGCAAAATCCAACTCTGGTCGACCTCGTACGAAAATCACCCAGCCTTTGGCAATCCCTCTTTCTCCGCCACCTCAATGGGAAAAAGTGTATGGACTTATCAAGAAGCAGAGGGAGAAGGGGGATGCCCCCGTTGATTCTCAGGGTTGCCATATGGCCCAGCTAGCGGAAACAGAAGAACGAGTGAGTAGATTCGTGATACTGCTAATTCGACCCGACTCACATTTTCATCAGAACAAAAGACTCACAACACTAATTTCGCTCATGTTATCATCCCAAACCAAGGATGCTATTTGCGACGAGGCGGTGCGGAAGTTACGTGCAGCCGTCGGTGGGACACTAAGCCTTGAAGCCCTCATTAACACCGAGCAGTCTGTTGTGGAGAAAGCTATTGGAAGTGTCGGCTTCTGGAAGATGAAGGCAGGGTTAGTCAGTGCCTCGTCTCTCACAAATTCACCTCTGTTGACGTTCCGGGTCCCTAGATATATTAAGAAGACAGCGGAAATCCTTCGCAACGACTTCTCTTCAGATGTACCGGACACAATCGAGGACTTGTGTGAGCTACCCGGTGTTGGGCCAAAGATGGGGTTCCTTACTTTGCAAGTTGCATGGAACAAGTAAGTACTCGGTATATCCTCAGTTTTGCCGCCGAGGCCAACATACTCCAGAAATGTTGGAATCTGTGTGGACACCCATGTCCAACGGATTACACAGTGGCTTGGATGGCATCCCTCTACAACCAAGGACGACCCAGAAGCTGTTCGGTGGGAGTTAATAGACTACGTTTCTCTTCATATCTAACATTTCTGCAGGGTAAATCTTGAATCATGGCTACCGAAAGAATTATGGCAAGACATCAACCACATGCTCGTTGGCTTTGGGCAGGTAAGCATAATTTTCCGCGACTTTCTTGAGGATTGAACTCACCAAGACGTTGTAGACCATCTGTGACTCCAAGAAGCCTAAATGTGATCAATGCATGGTGAATGCGGCTGGTTTATGCCCGTCTGCCCGTGAAGTCAAGGCGCCAGCTTCAGGTTCTAAACGGAAACGCAGTAAGGCAGTTAAGCCTGCTGTTGATATTTCACTAGAAATGTGATCGAATTGCCTGTCCTAGTACAATGTAGCGGGGTTCTTTGGGATATCTTTTATTTTGACGTGAAATTCATCTACTAGTACTTTATAGCTCTACGGTCATACTTAATCATATTTAATGTATTTGCCACCAAAAGTCGGGAACCAGTCATTTGAAACTCGCGTTTGAGACAGATGGCATTTTTATTCCCCCGTAAATCTTGAAAATCCTCAGGTCATTTCTGGGCAGCTTACGTACACCGTAAAGCATCTCTACAAGATTAGTATCAATCAAAAAAAAAAAACAGAACCATAGAAGTCGGACGTTCATAGAAAGCTAGCGGCGTAAAGTGTCACACTCGTCCATTCTGTTGTGACATTTCACTTTCATGTCTCTTACTCGGAGCCACTTTCGAGAACTCTGACCGTTACCGCTGTCTTACTGTGCGATGGCAACTCCTCCAGATATTGGATTTGTACCCAACTTCAGATCTACTTGCTCTGTGACGCTTCCACATCCTTTTTCGACTGTGTTTCCCGTTCTTGGAACTGCAGAAGGGCTCGAACGAGTGGTACGCATGTCCGATATCGTCACTGAATTCCAGATGCTGGGAAAGGATGAGGTCTCTATCCCTCAGACTTTCAATCTATCTGATGTTAGCGTCATAAAAAGACAAGCTGCAGATTCTTCAGTCAATGCTGATGATACACGAATAGTTACCCGGCAACACTTCAGTATAACAGAGTCCGTACCGGTTCTGGGCGGATTGGTCAAGCTTGATTTCCGTCTCGTTGGGACGTTGATTTGGGACGAGGAAGCGAAATTAATTCTCTACGAGAGTCAGACTGAGGATGCAAAGAGCTTGATCACAGTCAGAGTATGGCGGACGAGTGAATTTGCTGAGGTTGAAGGTGGAAAGGCTACGAGAGTTACAGAGACTTTCATGGGGATAATAAAGCCAGGGTTTTTGAAGGGTTCATCGCAGGCTCAACTGAAGAAAGTTCAACGGTATGGGGATTTGGGTATACCAATTCTGGTATATGTCTACTCACAGTCTTCTACAGGGAACAAATGAACTTGTATCACACACTCTTTGAATGATACTCGTTCCAACTGGGAGAAGTGTACCACGTTTTGGTTGCTACTTATGTTCAAACCTGGGGCTAAAAAGGATTTAAAGCGGTGGGGATGAGGTAGTACGCTATGATGTGGCGAAAACCAGACCCGGGCCGGGCCTAAAGACAACAATAACTACCTCGGTCTAGTTGACTCTCTTTCCATTACCACCATCTAAAGGCTGTCTCACTGTCCTGTACAAATGAAAAATTCACAATAATGCAACATGGCCGCAGAAGCTGTCCTTAGCAACAGTCAATCAGCTGACCAATGGTACGAGTCTGATGATTCCACATTCCTAGAGGCTTTGCGCGACACTGTATTCCCCGGCGACATTGACTATGAAGAACCTGAGAAACCGGTAGAACCCCCTCCTCATACCCAGCCATCCTTGAAACGACGTTATGAAGAGGTGCAGGAGATTACGAAAGACGATGAAATCTACGGAGAGGCGCATTTCGGCGAGTTTGGAGAGTACATGGGAAGGAAGAGGGCGAAATTGCAAATCCAGAATCAGAGTATCCTCACAGGCAGCTCAACTTCAGGAATTTTCAAGAATATCGCAATCTATGTCCGTTACTGAATTTCCGTCGCTCTGATGCTTTAACCGAACGCTGTCTAGGTCAATGGCTTTACAATCCCCTCCATTCAAGAGCTTAGAGAGCTAGTTGTAAAGCATGGAGGCGTATTCCAAGCTTATTTAGATAAGAAATCCATTGTGTGCGTCTCTTTGCGCTTTCGTTTGGACTGTAAACTAACTATTGATGTAGAACACATATAATAACATGTTCCCTTACTCCAGCTAAGCAAAAGGAGTTTCATAATATGAAAGTCGTCAAACCTGAGTGGTTGGTTCAGAGCTCAGAGCAAGGAGTATTGCTCCCTTGGCAAAACTTCATCTTCCAACCTGCCGCGCGTTCTGAGCTAGCTCAGGGTGCGAAACCCAGCCAGAAGACCCTCGACAACCTTTTGCGCTCAAGTGATACAAAGACCTCGAGGGAGACAGCCGTTGACCCCGTCTTCACCTCCGGATATGCTGCAGATGACTCTAATCCGAACGCTCAGCGTGCGATGGCAAACGATGATTGGCGCAAAGCACACACTTCGGCAAACCCTGACTTCATTGAAGGATATTACAAGAACAGCCGACTGCACCATCTTGCGACATGGAAAGCTGAGCTGCGAAGTCTGGTTCAAGAGGCTCAAGATAGAGCTGATAGAGGTGTTGAAGGCAAGGTGGCCGCAGACACGAATTTATCCGCTGCCGGAGTCAGTATGCGGGGTGCAGAATTTGTTATGAGGTCTCCAGGGAAGGACAAGGGAAAGGAGAAGAGCGTACCTTTGGAACGTATTATCATGCATTGTGATTTCGACTGCTTTTTCGTCTCTGCTGGCTTGGTCAAGTATCCGGAGTTGAGAGGGAAACCTGCTGTCGTATGTCATTCACAAGGCGGTCAGGGTGGCGCCTCGAGTACAAGTGAAATCGCAAGTGCGAGTTATGAGGCACGAGCTTTCGGGATCAAGAATGGAATGAGGTTAGTGGTACTCGGAACGAAACAACCGTGTCTGATACCTTCTAGTCTCCAGCAAGCACGAAAACTCTGCCCAGAAATCGTAACCATTCCATATGAGTTTGAATTATACAAAGGGCTATCACTCAAATTCTACACCATTCTAATGTCTTACTCGGACGACCTCCAAGCGGTCTCTGTCGACGAGGCTCTTATCGACGTGAGCAAGACAGTACAACGACTCAGGCAAAAGTGCAAATCTTTGGATCCAGCTAAAGAATTCGCCGAGTCGCTCAGGCGAGAAGTCAAAGCTGCTACTGGATGTGAAGGTATAATCTGATCCAATCATGCGCCCAAAGGTTCTTATCTTTCCCAGTCAGCATCGGAATCGCACATAACATCCTCCTCGCTCGCCTCGCCACACGCAAGGCCAAGCCAGCAGGTTCTTTCCACGTTCGGCCAGATGACATTCATGGTATACTTATGCCTCTGGACATTTCGGACCTCCACGGCTTTGGATGGGCTGCTAAGCAAAAGGCTCAAGATAAACTCGGTGCTACAAAACTTGAGGAGTTGGTCAGGAAGAGCAAGGCAGCGCTGTGTGATGCACTAGGGAAGCATATGGGAGAGACGTTATACAAGAACATTCGTGGGATTGACGACAGGAAGTTGGAATCCGACAAAGCGAGGAAGTCAGTCTCCTGTGAAATTAATGTATGCCCCAAATTCTATTTCGCTTTCGTCACTAATATGAGTTTTCCCACTGTCCAGTATGGCATTCGGTTTCAGAACAACACAGAGGCCGAAGCGTTTATACGTCAGATGGCTGTTGAAGTTTCAAAGAGACTGAAGGATATCAAGATGGTCGGCAAGTCCATCACTTTGAAAATAATGAAACGCGATCCCACTGCACCCATAGAGCCACCCAAGGTATGTGTCAGAATGTTGCTACGTGTAAACGGCTAGTTAAACCCCACATAGTTTATGGGGCATGGTGCGTGTGAAACCTTCAGCAAGCAGTCTATCTTAGTCGAATACGGCGGTCGTGCAACTGCGGATGATGGTGCGATTGGAGACCAGGCTTGGGTCCTATTAAAAGCGTTTAATTTCGATCCCAAGGAGCTTCGTGGGATCGGTATCCAGATACAAAAGCTCGAATCTCCTTCCCTCGCCGCAGGGGGCGTCCAGAAAAAGTTGCCTTTCGGGCGTTTCCCTGTTAAAACGAAACCCTTACCACCTCCACCAGAGCAACCACGAAAGCAATCCTCCATGCCCCCTCCCACCGCTGTTCCCCGGAAACCATCCGACCCTCTCGACCTGCCGTCTCTCTCCCAAGTTGATAAATCTGTTTTCAACGCCCTTCCTGAAGATATCAAGAAAGAACTTGAGAAGGAGTATCGTCGTAGAAGTGCTTCTCCTGCACTTCCAGGTCCTTCCGATCTCACTCAAGCACACCAGACCAGCGGCCAGTCTGCCGTCAGCGATCTCTTTCTCAAGTACAAGCCGAAATTCAAGAAAGCCCCTACCGGATTGTTCCCACCAACCCCTGCTGCAGTGAACGTCCCTGTCCAGAAAACCCTCGGCCCAAGGCGGCCCCGCTTCAACGTGCCTTTTAGGCCGCAGAAAACATGGAATAGTCTGATGAAATATCGGGGTACCAAGTCGATGCAGCTTACTAACGAGGACTTTCGCAAACTGGGTATCGACCAGAATATACTCATGGCGCTGCCCCGGGCAATTCGAAACGAGCAGATTGCTCGAGCAAGGCTCATCAAGAACCTAGGCGCTGTTCCAGAGGTCCCCGACGTGCGGTATATAATCAAACGGCCGTTACCTTCGCCCAAATACTATCCACGGTTGCCTAATCCCAAAGCGAAGTACCTGCAGCCTGCTCTTCTAAGGCAGCAAGGAAAGGGGGAGAAATTGTACTTCCACGAAACGGACGATATTCAAAACGTTGTCGAGGCGTGGGTGAAGGGGTATGAAAGGTTTCCGCCGAACAATAAAGACGTGGAATTCTTCTCAAAATATCTATGCCAAAGTGTGGACTCCAAACTTTGCTCGGACGAGGGTGTTCAGAGGGCGTTGGCTATATGCAAGTGGTGGCTGTTGTTATTGAGGAGGAGATGGCGCAAATACGAGACGATGAAGGAGATGGAAGAGAATGAAGAGGCAGACAGAGAGCAGAAAGTGGGGATGGCATGGTGGAAGGCTTTCAGACAGGTCAAGGGCCAAATGGATGAGATTGCGCGGAAGAAGTTTGGTGGCAAATTGTCCCTTCGATGACTGTCTGGGATTATTGAAATATAGCTGACTTATTCATTATGTATGTAGTACCCCTGCCACGCAAATATCCACGCACCCCACCTCAACTAACCATCAAAGTATAAGCCTTGACCAGTTGACATTCTACGCGGCGGAATGCGATGTGAAACATCAAAAATATTTTCGGGAGAGGGAATTCACACTGTGTTCTTGCTGTGTTCAAATGTTTCTTCTTCTTTTACTCACCGAAACAAACCAGGCGTTCTGGATGTCATTTGAAAGTGCTACGCGTCCCATAAGGTTCTTTCAAAATTTAGTGTCCAACGAGTGCTCAACTTCAGGGACAATGTTAAGTAGGATTAGTTTTGTTGTAGCTAGGTAAACAAATACGCTCGATGAAATTTGGAGCACCGTACCACCACGGCGCATGGCATTCCAATAAATGGCTCCCTTTCTACACGCCAATAATCCCCAGTGTGTCAGAATATGCTGTCCTAAGCCATAATTAACAAATGTCTGGCCAGAAGTGAGAGGGGCGTACATTGCTGACAGTCTATGCAAGTGCATCGTCTTCTGCTTGCCAAACCATTGAATAGGAACATCGTCATGCCCTTCATATGTAAATGCTGCGAATAGGTTGATCCCATTCAAGTGCTGCAGATCGAACAACATGCACTCTAAGGCTGCTCGTACTGGATTGAACACACCGCCATGGAAACGGAGTGTCATTTCCCCTTCGGGCGTATAACGCGCAACGATGAAGTCTGTAAGGTATCTCAAGCTGCATGAGTGCTCGAATTTGAAGTCAAACTTGGTCAAGTGAGGAGACAGTGTACGGTCGCGAGCCATTGAACGCAGAAAATCATCATTGACGGATGGGATCCTCCGGCCCTTATATTTATGAGATGGTTGGTGGATGGTGAGAGATCGTAAAGAAGGGATGTTGCGAAGAATGCAGAGCAGATCTGACTCTGATATGAGTACGTTGACGAGAGTAAGGGATAGAAGGATGCATTGGGATCTTTGGAGAAAGCCAAGGAATTTATGCTGCTGCCAACGTGTTTTACGTAGGAGATGCCAACTCCACTCAACCAAGATGTGGGACAATGATGGAAGTGTGAGGGCATCAAATAACTGGTTGTGCACAATGACTCCTTCAAGAGCGTCACTACGAGAATTCTTCAAAATCAAGCGTCCAACGGCTGGGAGAATCGTTGGTGGATATGAAGTCAATGAATACGGATTGCTTCCAAGAACGAGTGTTATGAGCCNAGGACTAAGCCATTGGCTTCGGTAAAGGATGTACGGATCCGCCCAGAGCCTGCTGAGTTTGCTGTGAGTAAAACATATCCACAAATGGACTTGGGGAGGGGTCACGACCCTCACAGACGTGAGTTGATGGCAGTTACTGAAGACCAACACACTGTGTTGTGTGGATGGAGGGTAATCGACTTGTACCGAGAGGGTTAGTTCTCGCAGTTGAGACATTCCAGAGAAGATACGTTGAAAGGATTCGCCTACAGCTGTAAATGAAACGCTCATGTCCAGCCTGGCGTGACTCCACCGTTGGCACGAGGAGCAGAGTCTCTCGAGAACAACGTGACGACCGGTGGAATATGTGGCAGATACTGCGACGGACAGTAGACAATTTCCTGAGCGAGATAAGTATAGGTCAAGAAGGCGTGCTGTTGGCTCTCTCTTTTCGACGCGTCGCAATTCTTGACCTTTGCCATCCCATTTAGCACTGCAAACGTCACCAAGCATGATATACGTCCACAGCGATTGATTCGACAACATCACATCTCTCCAAAACCGACAAACGGAAGCCAGGATCTGAGCAGAGAAATTTTCTCTGGGATGCTCATCACTCTCTTGAGGAAGCCATCCGTCTGTTATAGAAAAACGGAAGATCTCCAGGAGAACTTCTGTAGGTATGCGACGGATAGGTGCAGAAAGTGAGTTATATGCTTGCTTGAAAGTTTCAAGCGCATCACAGCGCATCTGAAGCTGCAGCACATCAAGATGGGCTTTATCAAGCTCAGACCTGTAGAAGTCTAGGTTGTGAGATGCCAAAGAGAACATAGTCGAAGCTTGATGGGATTGACTAGATAAAAGAGGTTGGTGGAAACGTAAGGCATCCCATATCTCTTGTGGAACTTTGCCCTCTACTGTAGTATCTAGCACAGTTGCAGCAACCATTTTGAGGCCATCGGAGCATCCTAACATGCCAGCTCAAGTCAAGTTGTTACGGTTGATCCGGGCCGGCTCTCAAGAAGCTGTTCAAGTCCTGGGTACACCCCGGTCCCCATCTCTTTCCTGTCATCGTCTAGCAAGGCTCCTGAACGCTATTGTATCCATTATATAAGACCAGAGTTTTTGAAACTATGCCGATAGCGTATGTTCCACGGATTTGGCAGGCCGTGCCCACTGCCACTCGTAGTCCACGAGATTCATTGAAGCACATAGTTCCCGCTTTTTAATACTAAATACGATACCGGTTATTTACTCGCAGACAGTCACAATGATTCTCCTGTATCTCGTTAAGCTAGGAGTCCCCGAATCCGTCACTTCGAAAATGATATGGTAGTCCCTCTTTGTATCTCCCTTGTAGAACCAGTGAAACTGGATCGAATCTGGAAGGGTAACCTTCAACACTGGGGTGTTCTCTGTTCCGTGCATTTCAAAGTCAGGGACCTCGACGGATGCTTGCGACTGTTTCGCGTTACTCTCCTTATATTGCCACCATCGGTAAGTGAGCTCATCGCCATCTGGGTCAGTAGTAGCAGAACCGTCGATGGTGATGGTCTCGCCAACCTTACAGGTGATAAAAATAGGACGCGTGGAAGCGTCACCGTTAACAACGACATTAGGTGGATGGTTGACAGCCTTTGGATCTGGAGTAAGAGTCCATCTATAGATGTGGTCAAATGATGTACTGGATCAGTATCATTCGGAGGTGCTCCCACGTACTGTATACGAGAGGCGAAGTCATTTTGGAAAGCTTCTCGCCATCGCCAAATTGTTGCGTGGTTGCTGCTGTATGATTTTCCGTCCACCTTGCTCACCACATGATCAACGGCATCTGCGTATTGAGGATGAACTGTATCGACACTTGAGTAACGCCCTCCCCATGCTCCGAACTTTGGAAATTCTGGTACGCCCAAACCATTTGGAATGAGATAAAGGAAGGTCGGTGTGTCGCCTTCCATTATAAACTATACAATTCTAGTCAGTGAAGGGTATGCGGGAATATGAATCGACATACTGCGAGGTCTGGGTACACCTTTCCAAGAGGTCCAAGTTGTATGTTCTTACGAATCCAATCCATGTCAACAAGGGTAGAGTCACCACCCTCGATGCCGTAGAACTTATCGCCAGAAATGCCAGCCCAAGTTGCTGCACGCGGTTAGTGGAGGTCCTACGAGAAGCAACCTTAGACCGCTCACCTAATGTGTACTCGCTGAAACCATGCTGGCTGGCAATGTAGAAAATATTAGGGAACGTACGGCGGATCCATGAACCTGTGTCATCTTGATCACTAATCGCGTAGACACGGATCCTCTTCACAAATGCTTCAGTCTCTTCAGCTGTGCGTGTGTTAGAGACTTTCCACAGTGCTTGTGCTCTGTTGATGACCGTAAGTCAGCTGAAGCTGTTGTCAACAAAAACACATACAGGACCGAGGAACCTCCCCACAGAAGCACCCATACGGGCCGTCCCTCAACATCATCCTTGTCTATGGCTTCGATAACGAGCTCAGACCCTTCTGAATCTTTTCCTTTTCCCACACCTTCCATTCCGTAAACAGGTAACCCGGATCGTACTTTGGACAACAGCTCTTCGGAAGAAGGATAACCTTCCGCCTGTCGGCGTAGGTTAGGTAGAACTTGACCGTAAGCCTTAACAATGCTGATGATTTGTTCTGCGTGAGTAGATGTCCTGAGGTAACATCAGCCGTGGCCCGGTGAACGGAAACGCATAGAGTGTATTCACTTGAGCCATGTAGATGTCGTCGCTATTAACCCCTCAACGTCAAAGTGGTTTGTGTAGAGCAAGAATCGAACAAGCGATTCCGCATCGCTACAAAATCATGAATTTATGAGTTTGCTGATTGAAATTGGAATCATACTCAGGCTCATTATTCTGTATTTTTGTGTGTTAGTAGCTATCTATCTACAGAGCAGAAAGACACGTTACTATGTCAGTGAGAACGAGGGTCCTAATGCTGGTCATGGTAGTGAAGATGAAGAAGGTTCGTCCAGCCGGAAACAGCTTAAGTGCTCTTAAGTGCCGAAGAGCTGAGTATATCCGATTTTCCGGTGCGAATGCAAATATCCGGATGTATCCGGATGTTCACAGAGGCATCACCAGATAGGTATAACACCCGGGCTCGCTCACTGACCATGTTAGAAGTAAGTACAAGAAATCATATCATGGGAGTCCTTGCACTTATTAAAGTCAAGTATTGTTATTGTCCACAAAGGGTCTGGGTATCGTTCGGTGCCTCTGTCTCCCGCAATAATTGAGATCTAAAGGTTTACCTTCAATATGCCAGGTCTTCGTGGGTGCCGTCCATAACAGGTCGGCACAACACCCCTTCTAATACGGTTCTTTGCGCAGAAATGTTAGTGGAGGAATGGACGATGTGGCACGTGAGTTGGACCAACAACAATAGATCTGAGGACTTTCAAAAGAACGGCCCTCTTAATATACATCGGACTCGTCTTGATACCAAAAGGGAAGAGCGGCAGTCCAATCCACTGATTGATGACAAACTCGCAGGTCATTCCATGAATAACTTGGATTAAAGAGATGTAATAATCCCGAGAAAGCTAGATTTCTACTCTGCGACGTTCGACCAGCGCACCCTGTCGAAACTCAAAAAGCTGATGGACGTGTTTGGATTGAGGTTACTCCGTTTAAGATATGTATTTTGGCAAATCTTGCCAGAAGGGAAGGTCGAAGGCAGTCTCGATTCGCCTGAGGGCCACCTCAATGATGTTCTGTGGCATGGAATACACGACTCTAAACCTAGTAGGCACGCAATCCTGATGGCTGATGGGCTCCGCTACATTTCGGTTCAGTCCAAATCGTGGTCTTAGTCAAAGAGTTCTTACCAATATTACCCCAGCACCACGTAGCACGACGATGGCTTTCTCGACACGCTCCTCTGCRGGCATATGGGCAGCCCCGCTGATAATAGCGTCAAAGTCCACAAGAACAAATATGCAGGCTTCTACTTTGATAAATCTAGTGGGATGTAGCCATTTGTCATTAGTAGGAAGCAAAACATGAGATACCAGACGGACGGTATCGAATGGAACTCGCACCATCGTGCAAAGTATTCGTAAGATGTCTTAAGCCGTCTTCTGTTTTCTTCCAGGAACCAATCGCAGTATGTTCTGTCCTCCAGAAGAGCAGTAAAANGGGAGTCTGATGCTGAAGAAACAGGAGTTGCTCCCAGTGCATCACTTATGGTGTGCACAACTTCTGGATTGTGTTGGGATATCAATGCACCAAGTTTCAATCCAGATGCTCCAAAGTCTTTAGTAGGCCCGGCAAGAACATGAATGCGAGCAAGGTCACAAATTGTTGAGACTTCTGTGATACTGAGAATCGACACAAATTTCCGTGGTGTAGGCGTGTACGAGGTGGAGAACACTTCATTGGCAAATACCTCATCAACCACTAAATGGAGGTCAAACTGAAAGACGCTCAGGGTTCATGCTTGAAAGGATCTCCTGGAATCTATGAGACATACCTCTTCTGCGAGAGAAGCATAACCAAGAATAGTCTCCTGAGGATAGACTCTAGCTAGGGGATTGTGTGGGTTGTTAAGAATGACTACCCGTGTCCTTTGACCTGAGCGTTGACGGTCCTCCAGGACTTGACGCATCAGAGGAATGACGTCTAGACTCAGTGAATCTACTTCCACAGGAATTGGAACGATAACTGGAAGAGCGTTGGCTGGGTAGAGTATATCCCTAGGATAGTCCGCTGTATCCACATTCTAGTCAGGAGGATTTTAATATGGTGAATGGTCGAAGAGGAATCACCGTAGAACGGCTGGTCGGTCAAGATAGCGTATCAACTTCCATGGCAGAAATGGAAAATATGGCATCTACTGACCGCCGTAAGCAACACTCCATCTCCTTCATCGCACAGATGCC
>LBLO01000474.1:0-24393 GCA_004354395.1 Chondrostereum purpureum | reverse complement strand
AATGGCTCCGGTAGCGCCAATGAAAGTAAACTCGCTTTACAACCGATCCGCCACACCAACTCGTCCCCACCTCACGTTGAGGACACCACAGATCCCTACACGCGCTTCAGGTCCCAGCGCTACCGCTTCCAACCGGAACGGGGGTGTCACTCCCACAAATGCCAACTCGGCGCCTGGGGGAGTGAAAGCCGAATGCTCGAACTGCGGTGCCACCCACACTCCCCTATGGAGGCGTGGCCTCAACGACGAGTTGAACTGCAACGCTTGTGGATTGTATTGTAAACTGGTAAGTGACTCTACTATATCAGTCGAAATCCTCCTAACTAGCATCCGTTCATTCTAGCACAAGCACCCTCGCCCCAAGAGCATGAGGAACTCGCATGGAGAGGGCCGTGCTCAAGCTGCACCCAGGCCGGAGACTGTCGATGTGATGGGTACGCTATCTCACAGTGACCCACATTAACACATCTTCTAATGCATCACCTTCTAGCACAATGTTACAATTGTCACACTACGGCTACCCCTCTCTGGCGGAAGGACGACGAAGGGAAGACAGTTTGCAATGCGTAAGTCTTTTCCCCCTTGTCTTGGTTCATTTCGGTGCTAACGGGATTTTCATTTTAGGTGCGGACTTTACTACTACAAGTTCCACGGGTCTGCCCGTCCCATCTCGATGAAGAGCGATGTCATCCGCAAGTGCTCTCGTCATGATGCGCATCGGGCTGCGAATGGAGGGTCGTCCGATACCCCGTCCGCAAGCCCTGGTGTTAGTTGCCGTGCTTCACCTGATCGTGACCCCTCACCCACTCTTGCTCCTGATTCCACTTCGACTTCAACCATACCATGGCCGACGCACACAACTATCACTCTCAACAATCTGAGCTTATGGGTGCCCTCGACGAAAACAAGTCCTCCTTCCATGACAACAATGGGGAGCAGAACGGCATGAACAACATGTTTTCGTTCCAGTTCCCAGGCCCTTACCACCCAGAAGTCATGAACCAGTTCATGATGCCATCGAATCCCGACTCCTTGCCTTTCCTGCTGCCTTCGACTTGGCAGATATGGGTGGCCCCAAGAGCCCAAGATCAACGAAGAGGAGGCGAATGTCGACGGATTCGGCATCGGAGCCTCCTTCTTCTGCTGTGTCTTTTTCCTCGTACGATGGCTATTCATCGGCATCTTCTGCGACAACATCGCACTCGCAACACTCCTCAATGGATTTCCCGTTCAGCAGCTATCCCTCTCTATCTTACCTCTCTCAGCCCTTCCGTGGCGCGTCGAGCGCGAATACATTCTGGCACCCACCCATGCTCCCCGGAAACGGCCCTACAAACAATGACAATTCTCCCCACCTTTTCCACCCGCCAATGCTCCCTCCCTCTAACAACGAGGACAGCCCGATGGACTATCTCCACCCGCCAATGTCGCTCTACCAGCCGTCGCAGGAAGACGAGAACTTGTTCTACCAGTACCTCCACCCGCCGATGACCATTCCCGACGAGCAGAACGGGGATCTGTCGTACCCATCGTTTGGCCAGGGCAACAATGGGGGAGGGGAGTACGAGAGTAACATGAGAGTCTACTAATCGCGCGAGTTGGGTTCCTTGTCGTCATATGCCCCCGCTTGTCTGCTATGCCTGTCTATGATCTTCTCAGCATGCCATATCCATAGGACGTTTCTCATTGTATCCACTACATCTCATTTCTCTCGCATGATTCCTAGATGCTTCAACTCATCTTTCCATGTTTCCCTCGTCGTTGTCATTGTTGTTGTCATTGCTTGTTTTCACGGCCCTCAGTTCCGATTATACCAAACACAGCATCCTCCCTTCTCTCGTCATGACAGTGCTTGCATTGCATACTCCCTCTCGTACATACATATCATCTCTTTCCTTACCTACACATATTTTCCTCACCCCTGTTGTACCATCTCGCATGTCCACCCTTAAGTATCGCGAAGACTTGCGCGGTCGATTCAAGTCCCCACATAACTAATGTACTTACTTACCTGCCATCCAACATACAAAGTTTTCATTGTACCATTTGCTCGTAACGACCCAGCATCTATTATTGTTATTGTTCTTCATTTTAGCTCTCTCTTTTTCTATTCTTTCTTTATTTCGTCGAAGATGGATATCAATCAAGTTGTACACTATTATTTTCTCATTTTCGCTCTTGAGCTGTTATGTCCGTCAAATGCATGATGTTCTTTTCGACTTCGACCCTCTTCGACCTACAGACTTGGGCAAAGGGTTCGGTATGCATGCATTCGGAACAGTCTTGTTGTCCAGGTTTTCGAAGGAGGAGTCTTCCGCAGAATTTCATTTGGGTATCCGGTATGATAAGTAAGACAGACAGAGGCACCCGGAAGAATTGGTTGATTCAAGGAAGGCTTAGGTATGGATRAATGGGGTGGCCGGGCTTAGRGATAACGGAACGAAGGCTACGAAGTCAAAATGAAAGAAAATAAAGGCATGGAAATGAAGTACGAAGAAATAACGGTAAACGTAAAGATAAGTGAAGTATTAAAAAGAAAGTAGGAAGTTGGCAATAATTCGAAAGAAGAAAGGTAGGAGTTACGAAACGCAAGAAATGAATTCTCGGGGCAAGTAGATTGCCAAATCCACAAATTTACCTCCACCGAAAGCTTTTCTTGGTGGTTCAGCTACGGAAATCCCTGGTCAAACCGTTCGGCGACAAATTTCCCAGCTTGGACTCGCCCACTATAAGGTCCAGCAGCGGATCAATATGGACACTGTCTGTCTGTATCCAGAGCTTCACATCCTCATGTTATGCACAAAGACCATCGTGGAGCGGAGGACCGCATGAGCTCCTTGCCACCTCCTGTAATCAACGACATCCTGACAGTCATGTGAAGACCTCTAACCAGTCACTAGGAGTGTCAGCTCCAACAAGAACCCGGAAGACCGTAGGGTGCAGGGGAAGTAGACAAAGATCGAAATTAGACACGTCGAGCGTCCGTGTACCTGGTGATAAACTCGCTGCACGCCTCTAGCAATGTGGGGCTTTACTCAAAGTTGAGAAGAATCCAGGGCGACATGAGGCAGATGCCACCGAGTGGAGTTGGAAGTTCAAGCAGGGATATGTTGTCCAATGAATGACAAAAGAACGTGTGATAAGGCTACTATGAGGCTGGTTCCTCCCATGAAGTGTATCTTACCCGGATGGACAACTTGCGAAAACAGGAGTTTGATTACCAGAACAGCTTGGTGGAGCTGGGTCGGGAAGACTGCCTCAGGCATGAGAGCTATAAAATTAAGATGAACGTGAGGAAATCCAATAGCAATGGCAATGTTTTCTAATACCACAGCGCGGGGTCTTGAGTCTAGTTCCAATTGTAGCCACCTAAGGAGTGAAAGTGTATAATCGGTCAGAGGAAGGTGGAAAACTCCGCCTTTTCATCCTAGACATCAATGATAGAGTTACATGAATATACGGAACAAACCATGGAAATGTAGGGTTAGTAGTACTCTTCTCTCCCACCCGAAACTAACATACATCTTCATCAAGACAAAAACAGGATCTCTTGTGGCTTTGCGCCAGTTTGTGTACGTTTGAAACAACTAGTGCGAAGGTATCGGATTTGCGGAGGAACAGTCATGAATTAAGGAACAGTATTTCCAATTCTTCGAGAAAGAGCAAAGGAACATGCTCCCAGCGATGGTAAATGCTGGATCTCGCCGAAATAAGATTTCAGTACAATGAATTATACTCGGGAACTTCACCAACACATTCTGGCAAGATAGAAAGTCCATCCGGTATGGAAATCCCACCTTAGCATTCTTTGAAAGCTATTTAATCGTGGAGTAGGTGTTGACAGTGTCGCGTTTTCTCTGGGACATACGGCAGTGATGATTGTCAGGTCACCAANCCGCATTCCTTCCGAGCGATGTCTGGGGGCAAATTGCGAGCGTCACAGGAGCACCCATGCCGTGAAAAGATAATGTTGTAGCCCTATGTTTTTGAAGCGGTCATGAGCTCGGAACAGTGGGAAAGATCAGGAGAAATGGTGTAACCTCACGCATAGATAGATTATGAATGTCAATTTGGCAATGTCCTCCTCAAGAGTTCCATAGATCCATAGATGGSCAGCCCGTGTTTTATGTCAAGGCCACTAGATAGTTGATATCGTATTTCTTAGAAATAAAAGCTACCGAGATCTTAAAGGCCAACCGTACAAGGAGAAAAGTAGCTGGTAAAGCAACAACTAACTTAGCCGTCATTTGGATCACAGTCGCTGGCTTACGGCTTGGTCCAGCCTCTTCCGGCATCATACGGCTCACGGTCCGAGAAATTCCGTTTTGACCATAACGTCCTCGACTGTCACCAACGTACAACAGTCACCGACTTGGATATCCGTCCCAATGAGATAGCTTGACCCGATTTTAACTGCTCAATTATGAAGCTTGCAATTGTCGGTGGTGGCCCCTCAGCATTCTATGTGGCATCTAGACTTTTGTCACTGGCACCTCAAAATACATCTCTTCGAGTACATCTGTATGACCGTCTTTGGGCTCCTCATGGTCTAGTCAGGTATGGTGTTGCTCCAGACCATCCTGAAGTTAAGGTGAATTTAATTTTTTCTGGACGCGTAAGAGTCTAATTATCTCATATATAGAACTGTACTCACAAATTCGATGAAGCTGCCTCTGATTCAAGACTTCGGTTCTTTGGAAACATCAACATTGGCACTGGAAGCGATGTTTCTAGCCCACTAGGACATACTTTCAATCTCCCTATAACCTCCCTACTATCCAACTATACTCATTTGTTATTTGCATCGGGATGTACGCTTCCAAGACTTCATTCCGCACTTCCCCCATCTCCAGCATGTGTCTCGGCGCTTTCACTGGTTCATTGGTACACGCAACATCCGTCGAAACCACCACCACCACCYCTTSACAAGCTATCCCATGTCACCCTCATTGGGAACGGCAACGTCTCTTTGGATGTAGCACGTATGCTCTTAACCTCTCCATCCATCCTGGAAACATACGATGTTCCGAAAACCGTCTTGGACGTCCTTTCTTCATCAAAGGTTCGTCATGTTTCTATCGCAGCAAGAAGAGGGCCCCTTGAGGCAGCTTTCACRACTAAGGAGCTCCGGGAAATGACGAATCTCACCGATGCTTACATGGTCCCACTCGACGAGGCGTTGCTTGTACCCCCACCCAATGTTAAGCCAACGCGGCAGCAGTCCAGGACACTGCAACTGCTTCAGAAAGGATCAAAGAATACACCTGGAAGTGTTCCAAAATCCTGGTCTTTAGACTTTTATCGTTCTCCCACCAGACTCGATCTTTCACCATCGGGCCTTGGAAATAAACTCACCCTTTCCCACACCACCGTAGATCCCGTTACTCAGCGAGCAGTATCGACAGGGGATACTAGCACACTCACGACCGACCTCGTCGTGACCTCACTTGGATTCCAAGCTGAGCCGCTGTCATCATCTTTCTACGACCCATCTCTGGGGCACCTCAGAACAGCTCCAGGGGGAAGGGTCCTCTCTCACCAAGGGGGGATTCCTTTGAAGAATGTGTACGCGTCGGGATGGGCAGCGATGGGTGCTAAGGGTGTGCTGGCTGCGACCATGATGGATGCGTATGCCGTTGCTGACACTATTTTGGGTGACATGTTAGGGGGATCGGTCGGTGGTTTGGGTGGGGAGTTGTCTACGAATCCTAACCCTCACCCTTCGGAGCCGCCGTCCGAGATACAGCAAGCACTGGATAAGGGCCATGTCATGGAGTATGACGACTGGAAGAAGGTAGACGCTGAGGAGACTCGAAGAGGTGAAAAGATTGGGAAGGAGCGAGAGAGAATGACCTCTTGGGAAGAGGCAAGAACGTTTTTAGACTCTCAAAAGTAGCGCGAAGGTCAACTATCCTGCTTCAAAGACACCTAAAATTACGGAGGTCGCCTAGATTTCACCGACAGCTTCTCGTCGCAATTAGATTCTACCTCAGTAAGTATTGCGTCTTGCCCAGGGCGACGACCGGTCACGCTGAACGTACCCTATCCTACCCTATCCCCGTTCCAACAAAAAGCCTTGATTTTTCCAGAAGCTGGGTTTGAAGTGAGGTGCCCGCGTTGCCCGAGTCGGGACCCGAGTCTCGAGACTAACTTTCTTTAGTTTCCTAAGACTTGTGGTAATTCAGGCCATAAGACAGTCCCAATGATATTTGTCGGTCTGATTTAGAGCACTGTCGTCGCAAGGGACATCACAAGCAGATTGATAGCACGCTTACTTGTTTCTTCTTTGATCGTGGAACTTGAATCGAACGTTGATGCCTGATAATGGTAGACTTGTTTGCAGTTGTTCTTTTATTACTCCTCGCCCATGACGCGAAATCTATACAGGCCTTCGATACCATGTCCAGGTTCTCTCATAAACTGGAAAGAAGCAGAGTTAAGAACAGGCTGGTCGCTGTTGGTGGCGCGGGTTGCTAAGCCTGTCTGTAATTTCTGTCTGCTCCTTCACTGAGGATCCACACACACACCATCTCCTATTTCGACTGTCGACGTGTTTCCCGGTGTAGATAATCACTAGTCAACTGTGTACTGTGGTCTCGCCCCTGTCACTGACACGAACCCTGGGCAGCTATCCCATTTAGCAACGCGAACATGCCCACAGAAGAAGTCCTACCAATTCCCCCAACCCCTCATCTATTCAACTTAATCGGACTTTCTCTCTTCAACTCATTACTACTCCTCATTCTCGCCTTACTTTCATTTGGGAAGGATTCATTATGGACAATCCCTAGCGTATTTGGGGCAACGCTCCTTCAACATACCACGCTCCTGGTATTGGAGTACCGCGCACCGTCGCGACCTCCACCAGCAATATCCTATGCATCTACATTAGCGGGGATAATATCTACTGCAATATTGGTCGCTCTATGGCTAGGAGCGTTCACAATAACTGCACTCAGAACTATAGCAGCCGGCCGTTCCCCGGAAGAAAACAGTTCACCACTGTGGGTACTACTGGGCCAGTGTATTCTGAGTACATCCCAAGCTATTATTCTCGCCATCGTAACGACCCGAAGTATCTTTGAGAGATTATACGGGGGATCAGGCGGGTGGAGGCGTATTTGAAGACTGTCTGGGGCAAAGGAACGGCCATAAAAGTGAGTACAGCTAGGTTTTTAAGGGGTGACACGATACTAATTATGATCCAGGCTGTATCGTTGTAGATTTATATTGTACACAGATTCAGGGACTATTACATGTTGCACTTGCCAAACGATCTTTACTCCTATGTAAACGAAGACAGGGCTGGAATTCCGTCTATGAGTATATAATACCATATTTCAAAATACGATGAATCAAGCGTTGGATTGCGGAAACTCTGAGAACTCGATATGAACTCCTTCCCCCCAATGTCCTCTATGGTAAAGCTCTCGTTGTGCATAGCGTCGAACACTCTTCTGACACAACTTGACTACCTCCTTGTGACTGAATCCCATTCCTCCGCGTCGGATGGGCTGAAGACTCTGGATTCCGGAAACTTCCCTATGACAGTACGAGAGATAGATTCCTCACTTAAATCAAATCCCACGAGCTTCAGGTTGGGACACCACTGCGGTGCGCTTTCGTTAAAAACAGTAAGCGGAGGGTTGTAGATTTCCCAAGGCTGCACATTGTGAAAGGGTGTGATAGAGGATATTGTGGTCATTGAAAAAATTCCCGTGGTGAGAGCTACGAGACACGTCTGTCAACTGCGCCTAGGGGAGGGCTGGGAGGCTGATGCTTGGTACCATATAGCGTTGGTAAATGTGGACGACTCGCAAACGGGGAGTTACATGAGCTAGAAGTGATAAGCACTCTACTCAATCCTATGGCTCTGTTCTGAGATCGTCTTCAGCTGTGAAGCCCGGCACTCGGGGCTCAAGAGTGATACTCTCGAGCTGTAATGCTCGGATTTTCTCAGGTAATGAACCCAAGAAACGCAGTCTGAGAGGTTCTACCGTCAGAGCAAGTGATCTTATCCTGGAGAAATGCGGAATGATGAGAMGAAATAGTGGCTCGATATATGTARGRGTCTGCATCAAGCYGTGAAGTTCCCCGCYAGTGGCATAGATACCAAKGGTCAAAGGKACATTGCAAGATCGAGAGAGCCAGGTCCGCAGAGCCGCTTGATATTTATGGARATTTCCTAGGYCAGGAGTTTCTGGTACTGAGAGCCACCCCAGGATTGGGGTGCACGCAACGCTACAGTCCTAGCCACCGACGACAGCCTTGCGAGAGGATGCATGGCTCTCCACCCAAACCTAACAGGCCACAAGTTCTCCAACCAGGTATACAGTGTGGAAAATTTCCGTAGATCATGTCAAAAGGAAGGCCTCGTATTTTGGAGAACGGTGCAACATTATATTATTGTCATGAAGTCTGTTCTGCAGTCGGGCTATTTCTGTTCTAGATCTTACGTTACGAATTGAATCTTCATATTCCGAAATCGCAGTCCGAAGACCGTCACTATCTTCGTGAAGAGTGTAATCTTCCACTTCATTTGGAAGTCTATTACTCGACAGCAGGTCCCCGAAATCTGCCATGAAAGTTGAGATGAAGCAAACTAGCAGATCTGGTCCGAATCGTTCCCGTTGCAGAAAGTTAGCCGGAAGGTGCCGTAAGGTGCCGTTCGGGCTACTTGATTTGAATTTTGAGGAAACTTTTCGACGGAGATCACGCCTCAACAAGATACGGGCTAAGCTAAGGGATTGGTACAAAAATGCTGCAGCATTTACTTGCATATAAGGTGGAGCCACTTTTTTGAAAATTGATGCTTACCTCTCGAAAAAGTTTGGAATAACGATCGGCGGCAGAATATTCGGCTCCTTGTGTATGACGAGTCGCTTAGAACCTCTGTTCGTTACTAGGTGGTATTTCATAGCACTTGGCTCTCATCCAACAACTGCGTATACACAGATATACACGCAATGACCATGGAGGATAAATACTTCAGAGAATTACTCTCAAGCAACAGACCTCCAACCGAAGCAGAGGAAAAGACCATCCGCATGTCCCGTGATGCTCTTACTTCTGTAATTTCGGACGCAGAACACAACCTAGTTGGACTGCAGCGAAAACTGCAAGATTACAGCACACCACTGTCCAAAATCCGGATCATCCCTTCCGACGTCCTCTACAAGATCTTTCGCGACTGCTTGAAAGAGAAGGAAACTTACAATTTACTAGACCTGAAGGAGCAGCCATACGTCCTTTCCCGGGTTTGCAGTCGCTGGAGAACCGTGGCATTACAGGGAGCCCGGCTTTGGTCAAACATTGGGGTCGGAGAGACACGTCTGGGGAACATCCAGAGATACGAGCAAGTTCTCCAGGTATGGCTTTCTAGGTCCCGCTCTGTTCCCCTTTCCATTAGCATGCAGACGACGGACGACAGATNCCCTCCCACTTCGAATATACCTGGATTTTTAGATGCCCTTCTCTCCCTCCTTGTTCCCCATATTCCTCGTATCCAAAGTTTATTTCTTCAAATGGAACCATTCCGACTCCGTGTCTTCAAAGCATTCCCAGAAATTCAAGCCTTGCAATTGGAAAGCCTACATCTAATCCATATCGAACGCGTGCCAGAAGGAGAACAGCTCCAGTCGACACCATCTGAATGGATCGAGAATCTCTCTTTTTTGTCCAGAGATGTGCCGCATTTGCGCAGCGTCCATATTTCTGCAGACGAGGCTCATGTATATAGTCTTCGTTTGCCGAATCTTCCTTGGAGACAAATTACAGAGCTGTCTCTTGATTTTGGCTCTGGGAACTTCTATGACGAACGTGGTACTATTCTCCATATCCTGTCTCAATGCACTGTATTGGACAATCTGTGCATTGTCCTTGATCCTGATTCCGAGACGGTAATCACTCCATTCAACGAGACAGTGCCTATTCTACTTCCTAAGCTCACAAAACTATCAATTACGGGATCTCCTCATGACGATCACGAGCCATCTATTACCCTCCCTACTCTTCTGGAATCCTTGAAGGCACCAATATTGGACAGTCTAGAGATTTATGTATACTGCCTTCGCGATCCAGATACCCTCTCTGCCATCGAAACAATGATTCGTCGTTCTGAATGCTCCCTATCCGACCTATCAATAGAAGGCGCGGCGCTTCCTATTACCGCCTTCACGCGCGTCATACACCTTGTTTCCTCCTCTCTCATTGATTTGGAGATCAAGGAAGACACGACAGTGGAGGACTGGGTCGGACTTACAGATGATCACTTTTCCTTGCTCACTATCGAAGATGGGGTCGCACCGCTATGCCCGAAACTACAGCGTGTCGCTTTGTACTACAATGAGGATAAAATTTCCAAGTCTGTCATTGAGACATTTCTCGAATCTAGGACCTTGGCTCGGTCGCCGGAGAGGCATGGTTATAGACAGTTGAACGAGGTTACGTTGAGGCAGAGGAGGGCCTTGGATGTAGTATGTGGAATGAGTACTATACTGAAGCGCATGCGTTCCAAGGGCGTTAAAGTTTCATTCGAAGATGTTGCCGCATATTAGACTGACCTTGCATGTGCGCATTTACTCCTCAATAAATTGAATAATAGCGATCAAGCAGAGTAAAATAGACATCGTATTGTGAACATATTCGTGCGCTTCATTCACTCTATTATCCCAACCTCAAAGTGTAGAAAACTTCCGACTGAATGTGTGTCTATAAGTACCGCAAGTAAAAACCTATTTGGCTCCCATTTACGATTGAAGTTCAGCTAATTCACACCATGAGCCAGGAAGACATAATGGTATCATACTGCTCAACGAAGACTGTTGTATTGCTCGGGGTCCCCATTCAAGCAGGCCACAAAACCATTGGGAATCCTATTTTTGAAGCTTAAATGCATGTCTTGCGAAGAGAAAGGAGGTTCCTACTGGAATGATTGCCATCTGTATTATGATCTTAGGCAGGAGGATAAGAAGGCAAACCAGGAGTCGCGAACGCTTCCCAGGTTCCTGGAGGTTCCCTTTTGATAATAGTAAGGAACATATCTCTCCCAGCCCTATTTTCCTTTTTTCCCTCGAAATCTTCCTCGTTAGCGGATAAAAGTTCGGCAACGACGTCGTAAAAACGGCCAGCAACATGCCACCTACGACATTATGGAGGGGATGAGAGTGGCATATTGCGAAAGAAAACCAACACACCTTTCCTCCCTCTGCTTCAACGTTTCCATGCACTTGTACACATCTACAAGATCTTTCCGCTTTGTATCCTCGTGTCCCTCAGTGAACATGACAAGCAGGAGAACGACTGCCGCAGACCACGCGCCGATGTCTTCGAATGGCTCAGAAACATTTCTCTTCCGTTTGGCATCCATGACATGTGCGCAAACCTTGGCTGCCCGGTGACACATCGAGGAACTAGGAGATGATTTCCTCAGCAGAGGGCGATGTATAAATATCATGACTTCGTGGTGCGCCCAGTGAAGTGTTGCAGATTGGCACCAGAAGTCGTCTACATCATTCTGTGTTCTCTTCAAGTCCCATCGCACTAACAGTCCTATATTTCAGTGGTGGGTTGAAGAATACGCCCACAGAGAGAACTGACGGTATTCAGGGATGGCACTGACCCATTTGTTCANGGCAGAATCGAGATCAGCTACGAGATTCTCAAGTTGACGAGGCTCTCGCGGCTTTCCTATGGGATACTACCCAAGAAACCGGTGAATATCAAGAACAGGAGGGGAGGAACTGCACAAACCAAAGTCCTACAAGTAAGCGATAAGATGCGCACTAATTTGAGCAACAGAACAAAAGCTGTAATCCTCGAAGGCTGCTCCTTAGGTTGTTCATGGATGCTAGTGGCTTTGTTCCAATTTTCGTCGTCGCATTCGATAGGGTAATCTGCATCAAAACTAATGGACTTGAAAAGTGAGAGCCACGTGGTAAAATACATAGAACCTACTCTTCGTCTAAGATGGCAGAGGGTCGCCCCAACAGGCAGCTCGTCATACTGTCCAAGAAGATGATACACCAAAAGGCTCGATTCCATAACTCATCCTCAAGCATAGTGGATCGAGGAAATTTTCGGCGATGAGCGCCGGCATCCTGCGCAAGCCTGATGCCCATGCCAGCAACATTCCAGGTTGAGTAGAAGATGGAAGTACCATACAGATACACCGCGGCCAGCTGTAGTCAACAAACACTTAAATAAAGAAGACGGTAAGCATTTAAATGACGCACGACAGCACCCTGGAGAGTATACAAGCAAGGCGGGAGCAAATGTGATGTTAGACCTACATTGGTAACTTGAGAAAACCATTTCCACCCGCACGACTGCCAGACAGGTATTCCGTCAAGAAGGACGCGAGCATCATTCGACCACCGAGCAGCAACAGCACACACTAAAAGAAGCAAGGCGCCGAATGGCGTGTTGGTAAGGTGGAGGAGTTTGTGAATTGATAACTCGAAAGATGGTCTATGGAGCAGGGGCATGTATAAGTTTACATGTTTGAAGTATAGTTCGACCAGTGACCAAATAAGATCTGGTTCCGGGAAATGGTAAATGACTGACTCCTGAGGCAGCATGACTTCCCACTGCCCCCAGAAGGGATAAGCAGGTGTACTTCGAGGAAATTGTGTCGTCGCACCGGTTGTGGGCTCCAAAACTGTTTTCTTCCAAATGGATTCGATGTATGAAACGGAAGCAGGTATTCGTAGGACTGTGATGTGTCATTTTTTAAATCAGAAATTTGCTTGACGGCCGCCCAATGGCTGGAAGGTCCAAAGTAACGAGGTCGGCTGGTACTGGAACAGGCGCCTTGTAAGCATGGATCTCTGAAGTCAGTAGTGTCCTCCTTCGACTCATGTGGTTGTTCGTAGCTGATACGGAGGGCAGATGAGGCCATCCTGAGGTCGAGAGCCTCGGATATGATATTGCTTTGTAGCTGGATAGGTGCTGCAGTCGAGGGCGGAGCACGCAAGTTCCAAGGTGCTATCTCTCCCCCAAGCTCAGAGTTGATATCGACTTCTGGGAAGTGCTAAGGCCATATTGTAAGTTGTACTGCAGCGAGGAGGCAAAATAGCTACCCGAAGAAGAAGATCTTGCAACTCCGTTATGCGATCTTCAAGGGCATGTGCATAGCTGCAGAAGTTATCAGATGAGTGTGCACAACACCTAACCATTGATTATCCACTACACAGAACGGCCACATGAAGATGGAGTGTCACACTTGTCGGGAAACAAGTCCAAGAATTTAGAATGTGGGAATACACCATACAAATAATGTCAACGTTGAGGCGCCGCCAGATACTCGGATTGGCCGTAGGTGTGTGCACGGGGAGATCTAAATTTTCTCAATTGGAATGGGCCTACCGAAAAGACGGATCTGCATACTGTTTGGAATGATAGGATTTACCTTTAGCTCATGTGGAACAACAAAGAGAGTAAGTTCGTGACATACTTCTGTATCTGCATCTGCCATAGTTCTGACTCGGCGCCGAGGCTTCTGAGGGTTTTCGTTATGCTGACCTATAGTTGAAGACAGTGAGCATCCGGTAATTCACTCTAACCCCTGTTATACCCACATCGTACTGCGATACCATTGTTAGGTATTGCCTGACTTATGAAAGACATAAATTTACCTTTCTTTGCACGACACGCGTCACATGCGGTGCGTCTACGTTGTTGACTCATATTATAGGGCTCCCTCTTTGGTTTGAATGAGGGAAAGAGTGGAAATCGTTACTTATAAACCACAGGTGCTGCCAGGGCCCAGGAAAGGGGTAAGTAAGGACCCGAGTCCAAACACTATTCCGAGGCGCTGACATATCATGGATTACTTGAGAAACAAAAACTCTGTAGAGTTTGACGTGTAAGTATCTATAGAGGAAGTCTAAGAAATCAGCTTCTGATATCACCAGCTATCTTGAAGTCCCTTCTTTGGCACGGTGAGGTGTACAGACAGCTTATTATACGGTACCGTGGGTCCCCATCTTCCTCAGGTTAAACTAATTATTTCTGCTTTATTTTTTTTGCATTCTGGCTTCAAGATAACATGGATCCTGATTTTCGACCTTTTGACGAACTTCTGTCAACGAACAAAGCCCCCAACACTATGGAAGAGGCTTCTGCACGGTCATTATGCGCCGACATACAGGAAACACTTGCCAGTTATGATGCCCTGAATCGATTCTTGAAGGACGAGACAAAACGCTTGAAGTCGAGTCTTCGAGTACTTGAGTCGGTCTTTTCCAAGATGAGGTCCTTACCTTCGGATGTTCTCTATGAAATCTTTATGCATTGTGTAACCCCCACGAAATTGTTCAATCTCCGGAATCGAGAAGCGACTCCTTATATCCTATCTCAGGTCTGCAGCCGCTGGAGGAGCGTTGTGCTAGAATCTCCTCGACTCTGGTCATCTTTCCGGGTGTATAATCCCCACTCAGGCAACATCTGCGCATTCGAGACAGCTCTCCAAGTGTGGCTTTCTCGGTCAGGAAATGTCCCATTGACGGTGGGGATATCCTCCAGAAGACAGCACTATCGGAAAACTCGGGAGTCCGCAGCTGATTTGAAGACTATCTTCCTCCTCCTTCTACCACACTTTCCCCGTATTAATTACCTCGACCTATACGTTGAACCTTCCCAACTGACCTTCCTAGGGTCTTTCCCTGAGATCCAAGTACCCTTGCTTGAGACCTTTCATCTCCAGCAGATGGAAGACTACGACTCTTCATCGGGAGAACACAGCCGCACACGACCTTCTGATTGGCTGGACGCATTCCGGTTTCTGGCTACTGCAGCTCCAAGCCTGCAACGAGTTATCATCCAGTCATACGAATCCAGTACCTTATGTGACCTTGCTTTACCGGTGTTGCCATACAATCAACTTACGAGCCTGACAATACACCAATCAGGAGCTACTACCTTCCAATTAAACTTTGACGGTCTACTTCATCTCCTTTCCCGATGTGTCTTCCTTACTTTCCTATCATTATCTCTTTCACACTCAGGCAATCCACAACTAGTCCCAGTCTCCCCCTTTGCAGACGACTCCTTGCCCATCATCCTTCCCAAACTCCGACGGTTCATTCTTGAATACTCTGCCGGAGGACCTGAACGAGACGACGATATATCCTTTGAAGATATATGTACATCATTAGTACTCCCATCACTAACGAAACTAACGGTCGAACATTTCTGGTCGACTACCGATGATGATATCCTGTTAGGGATTGCAGAGATGATCTCACAATCACGCTGTCCCCTCGCCAGCCTCGAATTGCGGGGGATTGACCTTCCCGTGGATACCTTCACCGACGTGTTAAAGCTCGTATCCCCCCATCTTACCTCTCTAGAGATTAGAGAGGACGATGAAAACCTACGATTTAGCCTACTCAAGACAGACCATATTTCAGCGCTCACCGCGCGTAAAGGTGCGGATAACCTTTGTCCGAACCTCAAGCATATTTCCCTCCATTATAACGAGCGCACTGTGGACCGTCCAACGCTAGTGTCGTTCCTAGAATCAAGGACGTGTGGGCAATGGGATAGTGAAGCAGAAGACCGAGTAATTTATGGGGTCGCCAAACTGAAGAGTGTTGAGTTGTACAGAAGGAAAGGATTGGAAGTGTTAGATGAGAATAGCATGGTTGTGGCGGACATGCGTGAAGCAGAAGTGGAGGTCGATCTGGTGGATTATCCAAACTATCACTAGTTTTGGCTATTGCCCCGTTACGGGATGAATGAGCAAGAATCTGATTATTTCAAGCTCTTCTTCCCGTCCTCTTTGCTCCCTTTCACTCCACGGTGGCACTGTAGACGCGTTCTGAGCTACCAGTGGTTTGTGGCAGTGTAACGAGACTTCTTCTCTACCACCATGGATGCCACCAGAATTGCCACTGCGAAACAAGTCCTAGACGAAAACAGGGAGCTCGCACCTAACGAACGCGCCGAGTTTACCACTAGTTGTCAAGAGCTTAAAACACAAAGTCTTGAGCTCGCCTTTGCAATCAAGACTTTGAAGTCGAAGAAGGCAAAAATAGATCGGTGCCGTCGCGTACACCGAGCTGCTCTTTCCCGTCTACGGACATTTCCTCCAGAGGTCCTACAGAAGATATTTCTCTACAGCGTGAGGCTCCGAAATGATTTCGATATCCTGAAGCGGCCTGGAATGGCGTACACACTCTCCCAGGTTTGCCGCCGTTGGAGACAAATTGCGTTGGACACCTCCAGAATATGGAACGATATTAGAATCACAGAACTTTGCTGCTCCGGAAAGACTGATCGATATCTTTCTGCCTCGCTTCTCTGGCTCGAGAGGTCCCAGGCATCAGTGCCACTGGATGTCGTTATCATGCAGACAAAATGTCGTAACACAAGTGACTCCTGTCAAGATGTGCAGAAACTCTTGAGGGCATTCATTCCATATTTCTGTAGGCTGAGACTACTCTCTGTAGCTGCCCATCCTTCTGTTTTGTCCATTCTCAGCGCCTGCCCCGACTCGGAGCTCGAGATGCCTCATCTCCAAGCACTAACTATCATACACGACAGCCAACTAGGCGGAGACTCGCCAGACTGGGTCGGTGGACTTCGTCTTCTTCCAAAGTCACCTTCTCTGAAGTTTGTTAGTCTTGCCTGTGGCAGGACTCTCTGCCAACTTCCTCCTCTTCCCTGGGCTCAGTTGACTGTGCTTACGCTACTGTCAAATGCGTCAGGTAGCTTTCTGACAAGCAAGGACGAGTTCTTCAACAGCCTCTCACAATGCAAAGCCTTGAAGGAGATGACCCTGGAACTTTCGAAATGGAGGCCTTCAGCTTCGTCATCTTCACCAGCAACCCCCGGATCGGCACTCGAAGTCTTCCTGTTGCCAAATCTTATGCAGCTGCAACTAAGAGGTCATTTCTTAGATGACACCCAATCCGATGCCGTATTTCTTTCAGAGTTCCTTTGTCGTCTCAGGGCCCAACACTGAAAGNCCTCGTCGTAGAAGTGCCTGNCCACCCCACCGCCACGCTTTTGCCAGAGATTTATTCTATGGTCAGGGAATCTGCATGTCCACTTCAGGATCTTGGCCTCGTTGGCCTCAACCTTCCTAACCTCGAACTTTGGCTCCTTATACGAATCGTCTCAGCACACTTGCTAGACTTGACTTTGGCAGAGGCACGCCGCACTGTGCGATTCAGTGGTATCGTATCTCCCGCTCATCTTCTGACATTGAATCGTAAAGGCCAGGGTGATCCGTATTCTAAGGTACTGTGTCCAAATCTTGAAAGGATAAGTATGCAGTGCACCTCTGGGGAAGATATGTGTGGCGCATTGGAACGCTTTCTCAAGTCCGCGGCGGGATCTCGTGCTCCTACCAGAAAGCTTAAATGGATCAATGTGTACCTGGATATCGCCATCGAGGAGTTGAACAATCAGAGAGTCCTGGATTGTATCGAGGAGGCTCGTGCGCGTGGCATCATGGTCGAGTTGGTTGGTATATCGAACGCGATGGGTCAGAGGAGTCCCCTGGCTGGGTAAAAGCCTGGGACAGAAGGTACGTGTTCTCTGCGACCGTCTAGCCTGGTTCAGCATGATGCTCAGATTTCAATCAGAGAGAAAACAGTGATGGACCATGCTGGGTCAAATTCATTGGAACTTGAGCCCTTGGGTGATAGATCGTATGCCCATTACTCAGATATATACCTACGTATCACAACAACAACAGGAAATCTTTGTGACGAAAACAAGAAACTTGACATGAGAACCCTAGAATCGGAATTTTCCCCTCAGTCAGCCTTGGAAGTGGTTCCCCTCTGACGGAGCTTCTGCTCCTTTTCCTTCTCAGAAATATCAGTCAGGTTGGCGTTGGGGTCTGACGACTTGAGAGTGCGAAGCTGAAATATATACAACGTCAGCTACTATCGAAAACATCCTTTTAAAAACAGCCATACCTCGCTTTCGAGTTTCTTGTACTGTTCCTCAGCATGAATCAAATCGAGGATGATGTAGAACGTGCGGGTGAGGACAAGTGAAAGAAACAAGCAGAATCCTGTAAGATATGTATTTCTCTGAGCGCTGTCAATCTTTAATTAGAACACGTATCGTCATAGCATAACAAGGGTCGTACTAGAACTTCCTTGCGGCAAGGTTCGTTTCCGTTCGTACATCTCCAACGGCACCAGAGGGATTATGTTTGGCAAGGTCGGATTCCGCAGTAACACGGAACATCCGTTGGAGTGCGTCGACAAACAGGATCCCCACAAAACTATACGATGGTTAAGTTATGTGGTTTAAACAGTATGTTTACGGGCGTACATGAATGCTATCTTCAAGCCGTACGCGAGTTTGGCGATGATGGGGCTTTCAGCGAGGAAATGGAAAAGTTTTTTGCGTATCGTTCTTGGAAAAGGAAGAACAAGGACAAGAAATGTGACCATCTATAACATATGGGATTAATGAGTATAACGACTTAGATGAAGAGAAACGAATATACCTCCGACGCGAGAAGCATAAAAGTCAAAGAATAGCTATGCAGGAAGTCCAAGTCAGAATCAAAGAGTATAGGAGATGTTATAAGAAACTGACTAGATTGTCATTTTGAAGATCTATAGTTTCAAAAGGTTTGATATGTGGGAGTGGTGGTGGTTCTTTATAAAGGTGGTGCGTTTGCGTGGACGGTGTCGTGTCGAACCATGACGTCATGTGCCAGTGTATCCGGCGTCCGGACCGAGCTTGGGCGGGTGGAACTCTCGTCATAGCTCTTACACAGTAGTTGAATGTGGCGCGGTTTGCCGCGGTAACGGCCTTAGGNCTCCTTAGGCTTGTTGTTTCCCCCTTATCCCTTTCAATATTTCATGTCTTGATTCGAAGAGGTAAGTAAAAGTGTGGCTGAATAAGTAATGTTGGGTTCGGACTCGATGATAATTTAACAGGTACCATCGTTGAGAATCGGCCGCTTCAACTTCCGCACTCACAACACTCTTCTCGTAAAGTGTCGCAATCGACACCTTCAGGGAGTATTCTTAGTGGGCTGGAAATATCTGTCAGACATTTCCAAGACTTGCCACGAGGAATGGTATATATTAGTGAACATCGTCGATACAGTACTTACTCTCCTCCATTTCCGAGAAAGCCCGTTGTTGTGCATTTTCAGTACATTGCGAGAAGGGCCAGGCCAGTCACAGAGGATGCACGCAAGCGGTTCCCCAAGTTCTACCCATTTCAGGTACAGTTTACCTACTTTAGAACATAACTTCGTTAACATCCGCATCCAAGTCTCGAACGGAGCCCTCCGACCATTTTCAGGGAGTGGGGACTTGCATATTAGATCTTGAGATTAACAGACAGTCAGCTCAAGGCAACTTGAATACAGGGGACGCTCTATTGCACATCCAATACAACTAATGCGATCATTACAACTCCTTCCTTCTGCTGGGATATATCTAGAAACTCTTCGTTCTGTACAGGAGAACATATGCCGACGAATCCTCTCCTACATGTATACATTAGTATATCATGCGAAAATAATCATAGAAAAACCCGGTACCTCCGCCTTCTAAGCTCTGAAGTTTTTCTTTGGGAAATATGCTGACCTTCTGGTCATCGAACTTGTACCAATCCTCGTCTTCTTCATTCCCTGGGAGAGCATTCAAATTCGGGTTGACTTTGTCGAGTTCAGAAAGGGTGGAAGAAGCGGTAGCGTCTGACATGGTCACATCCCCATCGCCATTCGATGCACCAAGGATAGGCCGGGGCGCAAACACGGACTTCTTCGCAAACCCGATGTAATGACCAGCATCGGCGGCGGCGCCTTTATGCGTGATTATGGCTACGCGTCAAATGAATAAAAGAATTTAAAGATCCCATCCGGACTAATGGTCTCACCAACAAGCTCATAAACTCCACTCCAGCTCGATCCAATATCGTTCTTTACGTCCGCGTTCACCAGACCCACGAGCTCCTCTACTTCCCGCTTCTTATAGTTCTCCTCTGGTTCCAACTCTATGGGGTTTGCAGGGGCTTCAGTAGAATCAGGTGCGGCGGGGGTAGTAGAAGCCTGATGCAAGTTCTTTGTTCTTTTCCTGACCTTCCTCCTCTCATCTCGCCCCTTTTCGATCTCCTGTAGCCTCCTTGACACAGGGATAAGCTTTTCTTTGAGCTCGGGCGTGACGATCTCTAGGGCATCATACGTCGATGGGAATTTGATTCGCCTCTGCAACGAGCGTCAAGAAGAAGCCAAGTCCTAGAAAAGTCGACTCACCATGATCTTAGCCTTTCCTCCACTTGGGCCAACATCCTGTCTCCATGCAAACCGTACCATGTGAACGGTCAAGTACGCGGGAAGACGTGTCAGACGGGATGTCTGTTTGTACTCTGCGGTACGCCCTAACGTTGGCGACTGCTTTGTCAAAGTTGTTGTCATAGCCTAAGTACATATAAGACAGTGTGCCATTACCGAATCATCGTAAGAACGCACATTGTCAATCCCTTGATGCATGTAATTCGTCTGGATGTTGATGTTACATTCAATCTTCATGATGTTCTCCAACTGAACTGTGGGTGCCTCATCGGGTGCTTCTGGAGTCGTCATTCTACAAATCGTCAGGGAACTAAATCTGCATGCAAAACTGGAAAGGCCTACTCTCTCCGGACCTGGGTCATCATATATTGTTCTATAAACTTCTTCCCATCCGCGTGTGGTACTGGGACATCTCGTAGACCGTTTAGAATAGTCCCGTAGCACTCTTCAGCATCCTGTTGGGCGTATCCTCCGCCCAGCATGCCCGTCATGCCTTTTCCTGATCGTGATTGTTCAGCGAATTGAGGATTGATCTATGTGCGCATGAGTGACCACAGTAGATAACGGAAACGATGTATATACCNACTTCCCTGCGCTAGAACGTGCCCTACCCTCCTCTATACATACTCACTATCGTGTTTTACTCGTCGCGGCTATGGCTCCCAAGCGTTCGGGCAGCAAGAACACCCCTCCTGGGGAGACGACGGACCCCGATGAAGATGTTGTAAACTACGAGCCACCAACAGACCCTGAGGACAACATCACCAGTAATGTATCGCGCTCAGAAGATGTATCTACAGCAAGCTCGAGGAGGTTATCTACGAGAGGCAGTACCAACTCCACTGGCGCTCCGGCTCCGGCTCCACCCGCCAATCCAGCGCGCTCGATCGAACGCAGCATGACAGCGCAATCGCCCAGGACTTTCGAACGGCTCGCGGAGGCAGGCAAGACCACTCCACCAGCAGATGCAGGGAAGACGACCCCACCAAGCAAGAGTGATGACAAGGGAAAGGAGAAGGAGAAACCGGCACGACGGTCGCCCCGTAAGNCCACTCAGCTGGCGACACCATCCACGCTCCCCCCCATCACCTTCCCCCCATACTCGGGGCTCCGGGCAGGGGACCACGACGGGAACATCAACACTATTGCAACCCGCCTGGAGGCGCTTCAAGGAACACTGGATAGACTCGATGCGATGTCTGCGGAGTTACGGGAAGAACTCATGCATGTGCGGGATGATGCGCGGGAGCGCAATGACAACGTTCGGGAGAACATGTCTCGTATCCGGGAGGATATGTCACGGATTGAGGACCAGCGGGAGCTGCGATTCCAAGAAGACCTCCGCGAAGCATTCGCGACTGTTACATCCACCTTTCAGGAGACACTTAGAGTGATCCTGGCTCAGTCAGGTGGATCATCCTCAGATGCGGGAGCACTGAACACATCAACAAGAAGGGAGACCCCCCAAGCCCACCTGTGCAATCTCTGCATGATCTGCCGGTGCCCCCTCAACGTGAGCTACAAGCACCACCACTTCGCGATCAGCCTGTGCGGCCTCGCCAGGATCTACCAGTACCACCTCTTCGCGATCAGCCTGGGAGGCCTCGCCAGGATCTACCAGTACCACCCCTCCGTGATCAGCCTGCACGGCCCCGCCAGGATTCACCTAGGCTGCCTCGCCGTGATCCACCAGGGCCTCCTGCTCGCGGTGCTAAGCGGGACCTCCAGGATCGTATCACATCGGAGGAACCACCTACGAAGAGGTCTAGGCCGTCGGGACCCCCTCGTCGCCCTACCCATCGTAGAGGGAGTGATGCTGCATATACTCGTCGCCCCACTCAGCGTAGGGGGAGCGATGCAGAAGATGCTCGTCGCCCCACTCAGCGTAGGGGGAGTGACGCAGAAGATGCTCGCGGGGCTACTGTCAATCTTGGACCCATGGCATGGAGCGACTGGCCCAACAATCGCGCTGAGTTCCTTGATCTCATTGCAGGAGTAGCGGGAAGTGCGACCAACCCACTTCCTCTTCCCATTCGGTTCAACACAGGCTCCGATGGCTACTTAGCACTGAGATATGCAAGTGCTCGGGAGGCTCGCACCTTCACTGACCTTTGGAATGCGCATCCGGTGGAGGGTGCCCCAGGTGTTCGTGCATACTACTCTTCTACCTGAGGGCAAGGGGAGGGAAAGGTTTATACCCATGGCTGCCCAAACTTTATTTATGGTTCATCTAACTATTTGCCGGTCCTTACATGTCCATCTTCTCCGTCTTTTTCCCAAGCTGATAACCACTCTACTCTCTCTTCGGACATTGGGTCTATCCCACCACCATTTATACCTAGCCCATATGTCCCTCCTGTAGATCTTGTGGANTCCAGTCCCTCCTGTAGATCTTGTGGATCCAGTCATTCCTTCACATGCTCCTACGTCACTACTACAGGAGCCAGGCTGTATACCCTTGGTGGACAATACTTTTGATACAACAGGCGGTGACTTCCTTTTCCAGGAGACACCCCATTTTTCTTCAGACTTGATTACTTCTTCTGTTATTGACTGTGCTTCCAATATAACTGTATTATCTTGGAACCTTGATGGTGGTTTGGCAGCCAACCTTTCTCGCCCCGACTTTATCATGATTCTTAATGACGTTGATGTCTTTATGGTGCAGGAGACCCACCTTGCATCTGAACAAACTTCGTGGGTTAATATACCGGAGGGTTTTGAAATGTTTTCCCAGTGTAGAAGACAGACACCCGCAACCCAATCACCATGGGGGGGAGTGGCTACCTTTGTTCGTTCCTCACTACATGTCAATGTGCGTGAGGACTTATCATCCCCAGACATTCTTGTGCTGGATATCAATGGATGTCTCTTCATTAATACATACATTCTTCCCGTGGGGAGTCCATGGGAGGGTTGGACAGATATACATCCCTGGAATGCACTGCGGGCTCTCTTGGTGCAGCTGAATAGTACTGGGATGCCATACTTTATCCTGGGAGATCTGAATGCTCGAACAGGCAATACACGCCCAGCTCCATGTCATCCGGCTCGAGATAACCCAGATGGCACTGTCAACACTCGAGGGCGGGAGCTGCTTGATTTGGCTTGTACACACCATCTAACCATTCTCAATGGGAGTGAGGGTATCCCAGGTGACCACATTAAATGGACATCATTTCAAAGCAAAGATGCTCTGTCACGTCGTGCAGTTGTAGACTATGTCTTGGCTAGTCCTCTCTGTGTACCATTTGTTACACAGGTTGACGTCTTCCCACCCACACCATGGTCTGACCATGCTGCCGTTGGACTCCAGGTCCTGCTCCCTGGTAGCACCCGGAATATCCTGCCACTTGCTCATTCTGGTCATCATAAAACCAACCGAATCCATCTTCCTCTGGTCACATACCTTGACCGCCTTCTTGATGAAGTTTTGAAGAGTGAATCAGATCCAGATTCACTACTTCTAAGCACATATGGTCACTCAATTCCGCTGGAGGATAACACAGTTATGGTGGTATATACAGATGGGTCTTGTCTCCACCATGGAACTCCCAATGCTAAGGCTGGAGCTGGTGTCTTTGTGGCAGAAGGAAGCCCTTACAACCGCTCACTGCGTGTTCCTGGAAAACAGTCCAATAACAGGGCAGAGCTTTATGCAATCCTGGCTGCCCTCTGTATACTACCACACACTACAGCTCTGGAAATCATGTCAGACTCAGAATACGCAATCCGGTCAATCAGGTACTGGGGTCCACGTAATGCAGCCAGTGGCTGGAGCTGCGAGCACGGGGATCTGTTAGCACTCATCCAACGCCAGTTGCAGGCTCGGGAGACCCATGTCTGCTTTACCTATGTGGCAGGCCACTCAGGAAACACAGGAAATGATGCTGCAGACAAACAAGCCAAGGAGGGTTGCCACTTAGCACACGAGAATGCTGCATCCAATCCATTCCTACATCCCCCAGCTATGGTTGCCATACGAGAGGACACAGGTCTACCAAAGATCTCAACTAGACTGCCAGAGGTCCCACCACGGAAACAGGGCTTCCGGGTGCAGCGTGCAGATTCCTATGGAACTTCATCACATAGTGGACGGTCCTACAGACGTCAGG